>PVLD010004094.1:0-130813 GCA_004027595.1 Dinomys branickii
GGCAGATATTCTTTTCAAAAGTTTGACTCTCTGTTATGGTTCTAATGTAATATAATGGCTTTATATCTGGAAACTGGTTTAAAGAAATGTGTCTGGTTGCCAAGTTGAGAAGGGGTGGAATGTTATGGTTGATACATTGTGTGAACTTGGGGAGTCTGGAGGTTTAACTAAGTGATTCAGCAGGAAGCTAGGGTGCTTACTTTGTATACATCCTGAGCCTGTGGAAGAGGAGGCCATGGAGACTGCGTGAGAGCTATATGCCCCCTGGGTCAGGGCAGGCTGTTTACAATGTAAGGGAAGAGAGGAGGCTGCTTGCAGCCATTCTTCCCTTTTGCTCTGGTTGTTTTTGCTGTGCTCTGCTGCCATGAAGTTTGCCCTCTGCCATGTGCCACTCTGCCTCTGAAGCAGCCAAGTATGGACTGAAACCTCTACAACTGTAAGCTAAATAAACCTTTCCTTTCTTCATTTTGGGTGTTGGGTATTTTGTCTCAGCAACAAGAGTAAAGTAACCAAGACACTCTCCAATTCCAACAGATGCAGAGAAATACATTCATCTTGGGGATACCTAACGGCCGTAGGAAAGTGGTAACAGAGAAAATAGAGGGAAGCTGTGTACCTGTACCTTTCACCTAACAATGATGAGCTTTATAAACCTACAAGGTAGTGTGTGATTGTAAGTGGAATTAAGAGTGCCCTGTACAAAAACAACACCGAGAAAGTGAAGTAGGAGAAACGGTGCCTGTTCCCTTATGAGGACTCAGTGAATAGAATATTAACAGGGGAAAGAAGTTGAGTGAAAAAGAGAAAGAATGAATGGGAGGGAGGAGGCAAGTCGACCCCGTTGAGTATCTCAAGGTAAAACTGGGTTGTTTAGGAAGGCAGAGAGTAGAAACTGTGAAATAAAGGTTAAGCCATATTAACAGCAATATATTTTATGGAATGTTATTTGGGTTACTCTGAGAACTCCCCTTTTCATTATTATATTTAATACCAAACACTAAAAAATTAATCAGGAAATTCCATCTGGCCAACAATTTCAATTTTTAAAATTCCTTTTGCTTCAGAAGGTTAAAAGCAATCCCTCCGAGTGAATTGTGCGTTCCAAGACAGCCCCAAACAGCCTGAACAAAGACTCTGGAGTGTCATTTTCTTTTATATTATAACATCTTTGAGCCACTTGCAATCTATAAATAAACTAGCATTTTACAGAAATCCCTCTACAAAAAGCAGCACCATGCTGAAATTCAATAAATGAGACTATTTTTAATGTATTTTGATTTTTAAAGAATTAACTATAGGCCACAAATACCAGAGGAGTTATAATTAGCTTATTACAAGTTTTTTGTGATTCTTAACAACTTTTTAAAACAATCCTACATCTGTGCTTTTTAAGCGCAAGTCAGTGCTAATTGAAGATTTTGCTGATTGTTACTGCTTGCTTCTAGAATGGGAAAAATGAAATCAACAATATTCTGATATCAGTGATCAATATTGTTTATTTTTATGTGAGCGTGTGTCTGTTGTCCCCACTGTTAGATCTTTTGGGTTGCCATAGGTGATGATAAGATGATATCTGGCAATAAAATGGTACCTTTGTAATAAAAGCCTTCTTAAAAGCAAACAAAAAGAAAAAAGCAAGGGAAATTTTAGGGGCTATGTTTATCATCAAAAAGGTATATTCAAATATGAATCCATGAAACAGTAACATTATGAATAATACAAACTGGGCCTAGACACATTTCTCCAACTGAACTTGTTAACTGATCTTGTATCAAAGGATAAAGAGTTCGTGAGGTATATCAGATCTGTATGAAACCATGTCCCTGGGTGACCTAATGTCTTTACATAAAAACGCATAGATATTATGACTTAGAAGTTGTAATATTTGGAAATTTTAGCCTTTGGCAAGAGCTCAGCTTTTTACTTTTCTTTTTTTTTTTTTTTTGGCGGTACTGGGGATTGAACTCAGGACCCTGTGCTTGCTAGGCAAGCGCTTATACCACTGAGCTATATCCGCAGCCCCAAGAGCTCAGCTTTTTAAAGAGTATGTGTTTTGAAACTACTGGAAGAGGGAAATAATTCAGAGAAACCTTTATTTTTGTCCATGTTTTAATTGATAACCATTAAATGCTCAAGTCCTATCAGGTTTTTTCTCCACATATACAAAAAAATCTCTGGGTAGTTTTTTCCAAAGAATTTCTTTGGGGTGCAGCTATAGTAGCCAGAGATGGAACAAGACCTTGGATACAAGATTCTTGTAATGGAGGTTAATTGATTTTCTGTAAGTTGGCCTGTCTTGCCACATTATTTTTTAGACAGAATAAAAATTACCACTTTCAAACTTACTGTTGACAATTGAAAGTGAAGAGCAATATTTTTTGAAAGAAGGAAGAGTGAACATAATATTGGGTTGAATGGTGTTATAGAAATCCAACCAAAAACACATGGTTGACTATTTCTCAACCCCATGGACAACTTCCATTAATTTACATGGTGAGGGGTGTAGTTCATTTGATCCATCATACAAAAGACACAGCACAAAATGGTATTATGCCTGTGATACAAGTGACATCTAATATCTCCTTGTAAAGCCAACACAGGGACATAAATATGTCTAACAGAAGTTTCTAGAAGAGATTTTTTTAAAATGTAGGCCAACAGCAAAATGTTCACAGTCTTCCTTGGGGAAGCAAACTACTATCCTAGAAACTAAAGTTGCCATGAGAGGGCAACTCTCATGGAGTTGTTATATGGCAATAATGTCCTTTTGTTGTAAATCCCAAGATCAATAACGGCCTCAGGTAATATTTTAGAAAACTAAGAAAAGTGAATGCTTTCTTTCCTACAGTCAAGACTATTCATTCTGAAATCTGCTAAGGACACTCAGCTTTGAGACACTGAAATGTCAAACTGACCCTCAAACACTGTGAGAACATTTTTGAGATTGTGTGAATTTCATTGTGTAAGTAGAAGATAGTGTGTTTAATAAGTCTATATAAAATTTTCTAAAAATCATGAGTTAAGAAACATTGCAAAATGTTTCCCAGAGATACCCACCCAATATAGTATGGTAGTCAGAATAAAGGAAATAGCTTTAGAGAATACGCACAAATAGAGCTAGGATATTAGACTAGCGAGGTCCTTGGGCTAGCTGAAGTGGCACTGCACATATTTTTTACTTCAGTTTGACGTTTTCAAAACACAGTAGCCTGTCCCACTCTTAAAACCATTTCTTTTCATCTTTACTGCACGTGAAAGGGGTGAAAAATAGGCTTTAATAGCAAAGTTAGTCTAAGTGTCTGACCAACGTGAACTTGAAGTCACTGTTAGGATATCACCAAATCTCACTGTTGAATTAGAATCTAGAGTCATGTCCCTACAAGGGGACAAGAAGAATGGTCTGTGCTGGTCTTCCCCTTCCCAGTTAGCACTCACAAATCCCTGGGAATCAATCCCCCCTTGTTGTATCATTTCGTTGCCACTTGATTTTAATTCCTTCTGGCACCTCATCATGGGGCACTAGTTTCCCTCTCCCTGGCTATATAATAAATTGTGGTGACAGATCTACCACCAGTGAGATTTTAACCTTTATTTCTTTGTGCAGCTTGTTCATTCTTGGTTTGGGGCAGCTTACATGGAGATACCAGTTCAGATACGAACAGATAATGACACCGATTACCAGCAAGATGTGTAAGATAAGCCTTTCTCTTCTCTTCAGTGCCACCCTGTATACTGACATCTTTTCCTTCGGTTACAAAAAGTAGGACTTTCCACCTTCATTCTGGAAAGTCTCACTGAAGTCCACGAGTTCCAGTGGGGGTAGTCCTTTAATGCTATCTTCAATATCTTCAAGCTTAAAATCAAGAGGACCATCTAATATCCAAAACATCATCCATTTTGAAACCTAAAAGCTCCTGATTATTATTTGTGCACAATCTTAAATTAAGACACTACTTAAAAGTGTGTGTGTGTGTGTGTGTGTGTGTGTGTGTGTAAATTCTCTAACTCTGAAGGCCAAATACTTAGTTCCAAAACACAAAAGAGAGAGCTTTTTAGTTTAATACAAGAATCTGATCACATGCAAAACATAGCTTATCAGAACATTCAGCTTGCTGTGCATGGTGGCAGTATTCAAGAGTCTGATGCAGTACTCAGGGAGGCTGAGGCAGGAGGATCACTGGGAGTTCAAGGCCAGGCTTAGCTAAGGCCAACCTGAACTACATCGTGAGACCCTGAGCACTGAGTTTAACATATTCTACCATCCATTCTTTGCAAGTCAGGAGTGTCATCTAAATAACTGGGGAGTGAAAGAGATACATGCAAATGGAACTTATCCTTACACGTAACTCCGGTTTGCTCTCATGGATTTGTCAGATTTCTAGGACAGGAAACCCCTGGGAAAATGGCAAACCATCCCCTGAGAGCAGACAGAAGGAGGAAAACCCCAGAGAGACTGTGGTTTGTGGGCCAGGCTAGTAGTAGCAGCACGCTAGCCTCATTGTCCTGAGATGAGCCGTTCATCTTCATCACGGAACTGGACAAGGCATTCTGTTTCTCTGCATTGGGAAGGGAGAGTTACTATTTCTTTGCCTCAAAGCAATCTTCTAGAGAAAGCGATTGTTCCCTCCACATCAGTATTTTTACCAGAATCAAGACTTCAATGGAAAAATAAAAGGAAATGAATCCTGTTCTCCCAATTCCTCAGCAGGCATATATTCCAGTCTTTCTTTCTCCTCTATGAACAGTTAACTGGATCTTAAAATGTGGGCTTCTCTAAGAAAGAATTTTATATTTTCAGAATGCTTATTCAAGTACAGGACCTTCTCTGGTGCCAGTGTTCTTCCTACATGAAAATTATTCTGTCAATTTTTGTCATATGTCCATCATCTTAAGTAAGTCTGTTGTTGTTATTTTTGCTATGGTTCAGTTTTTATAAAGAATTTATATTGATCTAGATACATTCCTTCTTTATTTATATGGCATGACATTTCAACAGTAGCCTGGTTCCTATAGCCACAGACCAGATAGAAACTAACAGCCAACAGGGACATCAAACTCACCATGGTGTTGAGAAATACTAAGATAAAAATCCACAGCCAGCTCTGTTAGACTACAAAGAACATTTTAACACTTCTTTTGCTAAATCTCTACAAAGCATTTTCTTTGTTTTCATAGGAAAAAAATTAGTTAATCTTGCCAGGTGTAGTGGCACACATCTGTAAACCCAAATACCTGGGAGACTGAGGCAGGAGGATATTTTCAAAACCAGCCTGGACAACCTAGTTAGACTTTGTTTCCAAAAAAAAGTTAATTAAAGAATAAGTCAGTTCATGCAATTTTAAGATTTCAAACATATACAAATGGATTTTGAGGTACATTGCCATGGCAGCCGAAGTGATCTTTTAATTTTACTTGAAATTTCAATGTTTCCATTAAAATTATTTACTTGGTTTTAAAAAGCAGAAATTCATTGCAAAATAGTAGAAGAATAAGAAAGGAAGTGATTGCAATTAAACACCAGTTAGATTTAGGGGGAAATGATCTGTGTTCAGAAATCAATGGTTTTATATAGATACGTGGGGATTTTGAGTCAAACACAGATAGGAGTCCATCCATTCCAAGTCTGATAGTCAAAGACTCCCTGAAGAATGCTAAGCAAAACTAAGTGCATTATTTTTAGATATACTTTTCTAACTACTGCTGTTTATAAGTAACATCTCAAAATCTGCTTTGGCTTACATATCTTTCCAAAACCTTGTTCTATATCTATTTGCACTATGTCAATTATATAGATAAAATAAGAACTGAGAAATCTTCCTTGAGAAAACATTCTTTTTGTTAGAAACTTTGTCCTGCTACCTCTTGAGCTCCTTGAAAATGAAAATCTCTGTCTTCTAAATGACAGCCACCTTGTCGGTGGAACCAAAATAGCTCTCTCAGCTAAAGAGTTGTCTGTCAGTGAGAGTTCTGACAAATACTAGATTTGGCATGCAGGAAGGAGGCAAGAAATGGTCCCATGAAAGTAGATTCAGTGGAAGAACCACCCTGGCTAAGCAGTAAAGCAGGAAAAAGGTTTGAGAAACGGTGTCCTCCTAGATACCAGATCAACCATAAAGAAACCAACAGATACTTCTGGAAAGGAGACAGAGAGAGACAGACTGGAGACATGGGAAGCACATTCGCATTAACTCTTGTGGAATTTTGAAAGGGCCATGGTTAGATATAAAATACACCAACCCGGAAAGTTTCTATTTGTAAAACAAATCAAATACATTTACATGCACAGGATTTTTTCTCCCTCTAGTGGTGGGGTGGGGGCTTTTGAGTGATACTCTGTCATTGCGTGATATTGCTTCATAAATGAAGATGGGTTTCCATGATAATGCTTTTTGTCCAAAAGGAGGGTCTCCTTTAGGTGCCCTTCTGTCCATTGTCATTGCTATCAAAGTGCTCCCACATGCCATAAGAGGGGGCGCACTGCCTCCCAAGCACTCTGATTAGCGATAAGGCAGCAAGGGTCTCCTCTCTTTTTGGCTAGAAATATAGGATTCTTTTCTCTTCTGTAGTTCTATCAAAGATGAAACTATATGCTACTCATAGGCAACTTTCCTGACCCCTAGTCAGGACCAGGAAAACGTGAGGAGGTCAATGAGAAAAAGAAAGCAAACTTATCTTGAGTAAAGGTGGAAAATATGAAAACTCAGGACAGACACTGAGATAAAGGATCTTAGGAGCAATCTGAAGCTAATATAAAGGGCAATAATTAGAGATAAAGTCTGAAACACATGTCTGCCTTTACCTTCAAGTCAGTCGTTTCTTCCACTGTCATCATTAAACATGTGAAAATACTTCTAGTGTAGTAATGTGGATCAATGATAGTGGATGGAAAAGTAGAAAACACACCAAAAATAAATGATACCCATTTTGTAAGTAAAATTGCCTTCTTCAATATGGAAGAACCCCTTGCATAATGCCATAACTATACAGGGGTATCAGTAGAAAGAGACCATAAATTGCAGATGTCTAATGGATAGGTTAGATCCATACTGGAAAATGTCTCCGTGTGAAGTATGCAGTGTGTGCAGCTTTTTTTCCTGCCCTATACTCAGGCATTGATGATGCCTACTCAACTTTCCTCTTGCATGTCTCCAACCAAACTAATGTTTCCACTGAAAACCTATTCCTTTTCTGGCTTCCTTATCTCAGTGAATAACTACATTAGCCATCCAGTTACACAAGCCAGAAATGCATGTTACCCCTTAGTCTTCTACCATCATAACCAATCCATCATCAAGTCCTTCAATCTTACTTCCCAAATCTATTGCAGCTAAGCCAATTTCCCTTTGCCTCCACCATCATTTTAATTAATCATTTATCTCCTAAAGCATCTACTGCTCTAAGTGGCATCCACCCTTTCCTTTGTTAAGTGCATTTTCCACCCTGCACCATTTCGTTCAACAAATATATTGGAGGGACCTACTTTGCACTCTGGAAATACTGTGGTGAAAAATAAGGCGCTGTTGAGGCAGAAAATAAATATTAAATCATCATAAACACAGTGCAGAGAATTAAAGTAAGATTATAAAGTCTCATATTTTAGACCACATGTTCTAAGAGAAGGAATTAGTGTGCATTTCCAGAAGAATTATGAGGTTTGAAGCAGAAAAATAAAAGTAATCTGCTTGGTAACTGTTACTAAGGCTTCCTAGCATATAGATTCAGATGCTGGCAAAGAATAAGCAGAAAATGCACATGATGGTCCAGTCTAGGTCTGTTTGTCTCAAAGCACCTCTGCTTAAATATAGCAATTATTATCTACATGGAAGTATCTCATATTTTTAACTTTTCTGTGTGCTCCTCTCTCTAGAGTGTAAACTTCAAAAAAACAAGAGCCATAACTATTTTGCTCTCTGCTGTACCGCCAGTGCCTAAGAACTGAGCCTCGCTGACAGTAAGCACTCAAATAAGTACTAGTTGCATCAGTGCACAAATTGATGCGTGAAGTAGGACAGTCAACAAACTAAACAGATTGGGAGATCAGGAAATCTGTGATGTCAAATCAGTTGCTTCTGCGCACACCTGGGCTCTACATTCCCCGCCAGGATTCTCGGCACTGGGTCTCTAGCACCTAGCTCCCATTCTCACCCTCACACACACGCTCACGACCATAAACCTCTCCAACTCCCCGCTAGGAGGAGTCACACCTCCCAACCCTGAAACCCTCCCACCTTCTCTATTTCTCTTTCCCTCCCCTCCTGACTAAAGTTCCGGTAACCTCTGAGTCGCAATGATTGCTGGGAATGGTAGTCTTCCGTCCAGATATATAACAGTGTAGGACATTTTCAGAACTACGTTTCCCAGCAGTTCTCGCGGCAGAGGCCAGCTAAGTCACCTGACCAGGGCACAGGAGGTGTGATGGCGGCGCCCATGCTATGCTGGGTTGGCCCTGTAAGACGCTGGGCTTTAGCACGGGTCGACGGCGGTTCCGGGCACCGAAGAGGGTCCCCGAATGTGTCAACTTCCTATCGGATGAGGGAACAGAGTTCAGTGGCCCAGCAGCCCCTCCACAAGGCCCAGAAGCCAAGGAAAGGGTATAAACTTTCATAATTACTGCACACTTAAGTATGAAGTGGAACGCAGGACTAGGGAGATGACAGCCTGTGTAGCCCAGCCTTTGGACGTTTTTGTGGGAGGGAGAGTGTTTGTCTATCACAAGAGTCCTCACACCTAGATGAAATAAAATGGGCCTTCTATCAGCCCCTAGACCACAAATAAACCACTGTCTTAACTTGCCCATATTTGAAGAACTCGCTAGTGTAAAATAGCAAGTTTTCTTGAGTCAACGTCTGTATTGCCGGAAGAATGGATCTCATTACTGTGCTGGTCGCGCTGGCAGTGGGGTCGATGATACCTAGTGCTACTAAGGGCTGGAAAGGGACCCAGTGCCTACAGGGTCTGTGTAGTGGTGGTATAATGTCATTAGTCAGAAATCGTGAATTAGAAAACGCCAGCTATTTGTGAAGACGTTTTATGTTGAACATGTGAGACCAAAGATGATATAGCTAACTGAAGAGATCTTCTCTCTGGTTATGTAAAGAGTTTTTGCTTTTTTTGCTGCATATTTTCTCAACAGGTGTTTATAATTCACTGTATAAGATTTAGGTAGCTTTTTAAAAACACAGAAACATAAGCCACGTTTCTCATATTTGGTTTTTACTTGGAGCTTGGTGTTATCTTTGCTTTTTAGTTAGAACAGAAAGTGTCCAAATGCATTTAGTTCCTTTTCTTTTCATAAATTAGATAATCTTCGTGTGAATGGAAAGTGTATTTTTCTCTCTTTTTATGAAACTGCAAACATATTTTGAATAGTGAACTTTTTAAAATTTCTCTTACATACAGGCTGTGTCTCCAAACATTAAAAAGACTTAATCTTTTTGCAATACACCAGATATGGAACTTCATGTATTGAAATGGTTTTTAAAAACCCCAAACGTGAACAGAAATCTACATAATACCTAAAATTGCTTAGGAGAAGAGCAGGGTAGGAGCATGCGTAGATTTCACATGGAGTAAGCGCAGTTAGCTGGAAGTCTAGTGTGCCAACCCAATAGAGTAGGAAAGGCCAGATAATAGCTGTTACTATAGTGTTTAACACCTTGTTAGATTTGATAGAAAGCAAGCACAAGGAACCTGAAATCCGATCCCAGAAATGATTTGGGGGACCAAAACCAAAAAGCTCTATCTGATAGTTTAATGTTTTCTTTTGCAAACATTTTCAGGAGTATCATTTAGTGATCTGTTATATCTGTGACACTCCAGCCATTGTACTTGCAAGCTGTTGTTATAAAATGAATTCAAAACAAAGTTGAGAATTTTCTTTTTAGCCATTATTCCTGTTGTAGTATCCTGCCACTGACCTGAATTCTAAATGTTTGGAAGATCAGCTTTCATCACTTATGTGATTAACTGATTAGGTTACAGTTAATTAGAAATTGCTGCTTTTTCAGTGAAGTCAGCCAAGTAGTTGCACCTAATACCCATTTCTAAATTGTGTTAAGGTACCAGATGGTTTGTTCTCGATTGCCAGTGAGCTTCCTGATGCCACATTATAAACAAGTTTTTTGCCAGTCTCATTGTAGGTGTTCATTATGAATTACTTTTGATTTAATCACAAATAAAATATGACATTTTAAAATGTAAGAATATAAAATTTTAGTAAGTTAATAACATATAGAAAGTTAATTTTGTGGTTTAGGCTTATAGAAATTCATATGTGGTACCTGATGTAACTACTTAACAATTATTTCATTCTTTTTAGTGGACACAAATGGGCAGCTGTGGTAGGATTGGAAATTCATGCTCAGATCTCCTCCAACTCCAAGCTTTTCTCTGGATCTCAAGTGTCCTTTGCAGCACCTCCAAATTCTTTGGTTTCTTTTTTTGATGCTTCTCTACCCGGAACTTTGCCGGTAAGCTTTTTATCTGACCTTATTTTCATTAGTAACTGTTTGCTATATTGGACATAAATAATGACTTCCCTGTTGTAATCTGTTGACACACTCTGTTTAGGGAACTTTGGATAAAGTGTCATGGACTAAATGTTTCTAAAGACTTAACTGTAATTCTGTTTCCCATTCTGAATGTATTCAAACATCTGTTTACTCCACACACATTTTAGAATGTCTACCAAATACCAGTTACTGTGTTACGAACTCATTTATAAAGATGAGCAAAGATCCCTGCCTGTAAGGAGTTCAAAGACTAGTAGTGGTAGTGTGTCTTGTAAATAAGTACAATATAGTTACTTCTGTGAAAGTCATAGCCAGAGGATGGTTTTGGAACCCAGAAGAGGAATACATAATTCAATAAAAGGAAGGGCTAATAGGAGTGTTGTAAAGAGTGTATTTGGTTAAGGAAGGTGGCTGGAAGAGGTGGTGTCTGAGCTATTTGAGAAGCCGAGTAGGAATTAGGCAGATAAATGAAGGAGGAAGAGGAATCTGTAGTCAAAGAAAGCAGCAAATGTCACATGTTATGACAACATAAAATCTATAATGATCGTGGTTATTGAAAGTTAAGCAGGAATCAATAATGGAGAGTCAACCACACATGTAGTGATTTAACTGCTTATTTTCACATGCCTGCAAGTAGTGACTGAGTCCAGTGTATCCGTCAGTAAGATTTTTATTATGTGCTTTCATATAACTGGGTGAATTTTGAAGAAAAATAGAGGACAGTGAAAATGTGCTAATAAGTAGTTCAAGGTCTGTCTAGGACCTGAGGTGTGGACTAGGTGTAAGGTTTCCTGCCATGTTTGAAGAGAATGTGTGTACCTGGTGGTAATGGGGATGGGGCCTGTAGGGCTGGTCATGTGTGAATTGCAGTTTCTCAGACGTTTCAGTATAAATGAAAACTGGTTGACCTGAGTACTGGCGGGCTTACAGTAACTCTCTGCTTTACTCAAAAATCACTGTTCATGCAGGAAGGTTCTTGGCCTTGCCTCCACTGTGCCTGCCTTAGCTGGGCCTTTGATTGTGTTGGGGCACCATCTCTGTCCTAAACTTTTTCCTTATTTATGCTTTTTGTTGTCGAGGACTCTTATCTCTAGAAACCATATCTAGGGCTGGTTTTGATTTGCTGTTGAGTCTCTCTAGAGGAAAATGGGCCTAGAGGGCGGTCTTCCCAACCACCATCTTAGAGTGGCTGTGTATAGAGTTTTTGTTTGGGGAGAGACAGTTTTTCAGTTATAAACATACAAGGGTTTTTGCTTTGGTTTTGTTGTTGTTTGAGTGGAGGCTTATATATAATAGAAATAAAATTATACCTATTCGAACAAATGAAATGGAAGGCAATTTATATAGCACCTTTACCTTTTCCCTTCTCAATTGAAAACGCTTCTTTCTCCATGTCGTAATTCACTAACAAGAGACTGCATAAACTCTTGAGTTCCTTCTAGGTTTTTCCTGCTGGAGATATAATGTCTAGCAGGATACTTACTATAGTTCACATTTAGAAATAGACCCACTTGCAGATAGCCACTTTTTTTGTAAACAACAGATTCTTCAGTTACGCGTAACTATGGTCAAATATTACAGACGGTTGAAAATAACAGGCCGGCAGACTTCTTGTCATGCACCAGAAAAAGTGCTTGTCTGCTGATAAGCATGTCAATAAAACAGTGGGAACATCAGAGCCTTAAGATCTTGGCTTACATTAATTAAATGGTACACAGAGGCTAAAAATACAGTTTTGCATGAGCTGGGGTGTTTTTCTTCACAGCTAACAACAGTTCATTTAAGTAGCCTATATGGTTATTCTCTGATCTACTTCTTTCCAGGAATGTTTGTCTTTAAAGAAGCTGTTTTAGTACTTGAGTAAAATTATTTCAGACCTCCCAGAATAAAACATCACTGAAAACATTTTAAAACCCCATGAATTGCCTATAAATAGATTTAAAATGTACCGGAACATTTAGACAGGTGTCCTTCTCTACATACTGTAGTGATGGTATAATGATATGCTAACACCATGACTCTGGATCTGCTAAGTACTTGTAACCCAGAATTTGAGAGTATGTTTCTGAGGGCTGGGGTAGAATATTGTGTTATTGTTTTGGTCAGTTAAACCAAGAAAGAGGTACAATTCGTGATGATGCTTGGAGCTCCATCTTCCCACCTATTCCATTCTCTCCTCATTCTTTTCCTTAACTCAGACTGCTTCTTCTCGTGTGGCCACTTTGCGTCACCCAGCCCTGACTTGCTGGCTGCCCACACTTCATTCCTTGGCTCTCACTTCTGTTCCCTGAGTTTTTCTGTATAATATTTTACCCTCAAATAGAGCTTTCTTTTGCTGCTAGGTGCCCAGTCTTTGTGTCCAATGCCCTACTGTGCGTTTCCATCCAAATAATTCATCAGTATCTTAAACTCAGCACTTACAAAATTGAACCTATTATTACTTTTTCTCTCCAAAGAACACACCAGTAAGTGGAGCAAAAGAATCTTTTATGAACGGATATTGGAGAGAAAGTGTATATATCACATACATAGACACGTGTGTATTAAGGATCAAAAATCACTGGGAAAAGGAAGATCTCTCCAACTGACAGTATCGAAAGATTGGTTAGCTATTTAGGGGAAAATGTAGCTCATTTCATACATCAAAACAATATTCAGATGTGTGTTTATTTACAAGTTAAAAGTAAAATTAAACTAGAATAAAATGCAGACTATTCATTTGTCCTTGGGATAGGAAGAAATTTTGTAGGCATAAAAGCAAGAGGAAAACCTCATAAGACAAAATAATAGAGATTTATCTATTTTAATCATACAACAAATTTATTGACTAATTCTTTTAGGGACATATCCTAGGAGAATAATGAAATATGTGCATGAAAACTTTATGCAGAAACGCCTATAGGACTATTTTTAATAGTGTAAAATTGCAAGCAACCAGAATTTCTTGGTGTTGGGGGAATGGTTAAGTTATGTGACATCTATGTAGTGGAACATTATGAAATAATAATGTTTATGAAGGATTTTTAATGACATAAGAAAATGCTAAAGATAAATATTTTATTGAGATGAATAGAATTTGCATGTGGATTAATATTCTTTTGCTTCAGTCTCTTTTGAAATGAGAATAATACATATGGCTCATTGGATTTTTGTGAGAATTAAATAAATCAATGCCTTTAAAAATATACAGTCACTGCAATTCGTAAGTGCTCCATAATTCTGACCTGTTAGTATAACATTTACAGAGACTTCCCTGAATTATTGAGCATAGTTAGGTTGCCAGTGATGGCAGGAATAAATGCTCTATACAATGGTTGTTCTCTTAACCTGTCTTTCGCTAGTTACAGACTCTAACCCACAAAACTAACCTGTTGCTCCTGTCACTTCAAGGATACGTAGAGAGCTGAGGGAACAGTAAGAAAATAATAGTAATATATTGGGTAAAAGTACTTCTCAATTTAGAAATAATGCACTTGCAAAAGAGTAGTTGGTAAGATTCTTTTTCTTTCAAGTCATATATAGGAGTTGGGTTTGTTTTGATACAAAAAGTAGTGAATGGTTTATTTTCAGATACTCTAATAAGAGGATAGAAAATCACACCCCCCCAAATCGAGATTTTAATGCAGATTTGGGCCATGTGTAAATTTTTTTGCTCAGCTGTTCGTAATCATGGAAATGTAAAGTGAGTAGAAGAGAAGTAGTGCTTTAAACGTCTCAAAATGACTAAATATTTACTGAGTACCTTCAAGTCCATAGTGTACTGTTTTGACTTAGTAGAAATAAAAAAGATTGTTGCTTAAAGAAGTTATGATAATATGTCTTTCTATACCCTTTTGTTATGGTTTGTATCTAGCTGTCCCCCCAAAGCCTCATGCAGTCATTAGAGGGGCTTTTTGAAGGTTGGTGATCTAGGGTGTGTGATGCAGGAATCGAGGATGTGATGCTAGGATTAAGGGTGTGAATGCTATCTGCCCTGAGGGTGGGTAGCCTGGATCAGATATAAGGGACAGAAAGGGAGTCCTCGCTTGCTGTCATACTGTCTTGGTTCCTTTTCTCTCCTTGCTGAGACAAAATATGTCTATCCTCGGAACTCCAGGCCCTGCTCAGCATTCTTTTTCCTCCGCTTGCAGAGGCTCATGTAATCTGGTTTGTCTTTCCTGTTCCCCTCTCCCTCAGAAAGAATCTCTAAAAATGTCTTTGTAGAATGAATATGAATACATATATACATATATATATATATACATATATATATATATGATATCATATACATATATATATAGCTTGGAAGAGTTTCAGATATGTATAGATATGTACTGACATTTGGGCAAAACAGTAAAAAAGCTGCCTAACTACCAGATTGTCCTAGAGCTGTCATGACAAAACTGTGGCATCCATGCGTCAGGGGGCTGTTTGTATCACTGAAAGCTCTAAAAGGTTCACTGTCACTGTCCTAAAGTGAGGGCCACCTGTCAACCAGCCCTGCAAATTTCTATAACATTTGAAATCAGCATTTTAGTACCTCACTGTAGAATATAAATTGATAACCAAAATCCCCAGACATGTGAGAAAATTCTGCAACATGATGGATAGAGAATACAGTAAAAAAGCTAAAGGGTTACAGACAGTAGTGCACAGGGTAAAAGGAAACTTAAAAATTAAAAGCTGTAATAACTATCAGAATAGGCCTGGGGGTGTAGCTCAGCAGCACAGCGCCTGCCTGGCAAGCACAAGGCCCTGAGTTTGATTCCTAGTACCAAAATAATAATAAGAAGAAGAAGAAGCAACAACAGAAGAGGAATAGATAGTATCTGCATCCTTAAAACAAGAACAGACTACTACCTCTTAAAAATCAACAATCACTAAAAATGAGCTCTTTGAAATTAAAATTATGGTGTGTCTATTTTCCACAAATAGCTCCCAGAAGAGTTAGAAGATAAAGTCAAGAAAGTCTTCCTGAAAGTAAAACAGATGTGCAGTGAATTGGACAATAGAAGAAAAAAAAAAAAGAGAGAAAATTAGAGAATCAATCCAGGAAATACAATATCTAATTAATTAGAGTTCCAGAAAGAAAAGAGGGAGACAACATGGGAGGAAACTATCAGATAACACAGTTTAATTTCCCAGAATTGAAGGACATGTGTCTCCAAATTGAACAGCCTGCCAATTACCCAGCACAAAGAATAAAAATAGTCTCAGATGCAGCCGCATCATGACATTTATGAACATCAGAGATAAAGATAAGATTCTAAATCTTAGAAGAAAATAGAAGTCAGGTCTATTGACTTAGACTCTCTATTGAGATTAGAGAGACATTGGGCTTCTCAACAGTACCACTTTAAGCTGGAAGAGAATGGAACAGAGTCTTAAAAATTCTTAGTGGGTAGAAAATAATCATTCTAATCTGGAATTCACTATTCTGCACATCAGTCAAGTGTGCTAGTAGAATAACATTTTCTAACAGGCAGCCTCTTGAAAAATTTGCTTTCCATTATCCCAAGAACCTACAGAGCTGGGTTGCCAGCTCTGTAGCAGGCACTGAGGCCTGCTGGGAGAAGAGGAAAAATGGCTCCAGAATAAAAGACTTTAGAAGAAAAAGAAGTGTGGGTGGGAATAATAGATATCTGATGTTTGTGTGGAGAAGAGAGTTTAATGCTGTGGTATCTTTGAAAAGAATGAGCAGAAGGTCCATAAAAAAATGAAGCCTATAGGAAAAAATGAAAGGTGTATCAACTCCAGGAAAAACAAAATGTTCAAGCAAAGAAATGTAATCAAACTACACTTACAGCTCAGCAGAGAGGTAGATGGAAATAATAATTATAGAAGCACCAAGTACTGACTCAACAAAAACTGCATTCTGAATTGGATATTGGGAAATAAAATAACTAAGTTCTTATCTACCATAATTAGAAGTCACATTCTAAATTAATAGAACAAGAAAACGTAAATAACATAAGTATGTGCTTTTGGAACACTCCTTTTTAGACCCTTAAGTTAGTGGATTTGTTTTGTTTCTTTTGGCAGAGGCGTAGGAAGTGAGTGTGTTATTGATTTGATGTCGCTTGTTTTTAGTCAGTAAGTAAAAGACTTATAGCTCTTATGTGACAGGATATTGGTCACAGAGGGATATTTTCAATTGTTTATTTTATACATAAAATAACATTAATAATGAGATGTTACCTCCACTAGTTTCTCAGCCTTTTGCTAGTGAAATTTCTTTTTTTCTTCTCAAAGTCCAAACCGTAAAGAATCCCTACTTGTTCACATCCTTGCAACTCCAGCCTTACTCTGATTTTAGGAGGGAGTAGACTCATCCACGTTCTAGATCCCTTGTACTCAAGCTTGTGCTTGGGATTGGGTTCTCTGCTTGCTCAGGGCGAAGTGACCTACCCTTCTCAGCTGACTTTAGGGCCTTCAGTGACCCAGCTTGTCAATTGGGGTGGGTGAGCGCTTAGGAGTGGCCCTGTTTTATTTTTGAGTAGAAATGTAATAAAGTAGTAAATGCTTATGGTACAGTAAGATATAAAGATTACTGCAAAATGGGTCATACTGTTATTCTCTCACCTTGTAGCTTACAAAAGTTACCTCTTGGAAAAGGAATGGGCCAAGTCTTGTGGCCCCATGTTCTGAAAACAAGTACCCTGCGTCATTGACAGGTTATCAAGTCTGTCTTTTTGCCAGACAAAGGCAGGATTGTGACATGCGCCCGTGGCTGAGCAGCCTTAGCCTTCACTAGCAGGTGAGGATTTTCCAGAGCCCCCTGGCATAACATGTTATTTAAAACTAGGAAGATAAATACCAGACAAGACAGCTCAAAGGTCTGAAGGTGGCTGCTGCCAGGAAGGAGTGGGTGGGGCACTGCTGCTTTTCGTTATCAGTGACCCTAAAGTTCCTGCCTATTGTACTTCCACGAAAAACTACAAAGTAAGAAATGAGTAAAGAGAATGAGGGCGGGAATCCCTGATGGAATAGGCTTCCTGAGAAGGCAGGAGGTGCCTCCCGAGCACAGCAGCACAGCGAAAGGACGGCTCTCCCACTGTCGCCAGAGGGGAGAGTGTGTCCCCCCTTCCACAGGTGGGGCTCGGTTTTCAGGTTTGGGTGTGGACAACTGAGGAAGCACCCATTGATTTCCCCCCTCTTCCAGCAAACAGTTTCCTTACAGCTCTTCTTTCTGGCGCTGCCCCTTCCTGTGTTAGTATCTCTGGCGTTCCGGCTGGCGGCTGAGGGGCTCTTGGCTTCTGTGTGCCTCCACTGTTCTGCACTCCCTCTCTCTTGAATGATAGTGTAGGATCCCGAGCTGACATTTATTTCCCCTCAGCACTAGGAAGACATTATCCCACTGCCCTCAGGTGTCTTGTTGCTGATGAGCAGTCTGCATCCTTTGGAGGTCATTTATATTCTCTGTCTGATAGGTTGAGCCAAGATGTTTCCAAGTGTGGATTTGTTTTTATTTATTTTTCCCCAGGCTCAGTATGCTTTGTATCTTGGACTGTGGAGGTGTCTGCTGGATGAATTTGTGGTGGCCTCTGCCAGGGCCCCCTGGGACGTTATGGAATGAACCAGTTTCTGTGTTAATCTCTCACCCTGTCCCTACCCAGTGTAGGTAGAGCCAGTGTCCTGCCGCAGGTACAGGTCAGGGACTCTGATTTCCCGACTGTTTTTCACCCTTGACCTGAGGTGGGCGACCTCCCCGTATCATCTCCTCCAGTTGATGGCAGAAAGTTTTCTGACTGGAGCAGGATTATGGGCCCACAGCTTTCTGCAGGGAGCCATTCCTGTCCCCACTCCACCTGAGCTTATGGCTTAGACTTCTCCTAGGTGCTTTAATCACCAGCGTGATGATTTAATCACAACAGATGTCTCTTCTGCCCCGCTAACAGTACTGACCAGCTCACTTTTACCGAGTGCTTGCTGTGTGGCTAATTAGCTTATTTCAACCTCCTAACAACTGCGAGGCAGTTTCTGTGATTGTTGCAATTGGAAAGTTAAGTGGAGAAGTCAGAATCCAGTCTCAGTGGTGTGGCCTAGAGTTCTGTTCCTGACCCCTCTATGGTTACCATCTGGGTGTCATTGGCTTTAAACCCCTGCCACCCTGTGGCCTGAGAGGACTTTTCTTCCTTGCTTTGAGTTTGGCAGTGCACATGTGTGTATGCATGCGTGTGTGTTGTGTGTGTTTATGAATCTGTGGGTCGGTGTAACACATGTGTAAATGTACAACTCTTTATTTTTTGTCCCCGCCTCCACGGCAGCTCACCACACATCTACCTCTGCCTAGGCTGCTGTCTTGACTGCTGACTGGGTAAACACCCTCTCCCCGTTCTGATTAGTGATCCTTCTGAACGGATTTTAGGAGCACAGCATTTTATCTTCTTTTACCTGAGTTTTAGAATTTTATGGAATTCTGTCGTAAATCTTCTGACCGAAAAGGCCATTCAGCCCATTTTCTATACAGGATAGGCAGGATTACAGCTACACTAAAGACCGTACTCTTTTTATTAGCAAAGAGCCAGCTTTATTAATTTGACCTAGTGAAATCTCTTGCTGTGGTACAGGATCTTCCTTAATTTATTAACTGATTATTTGCCTGCAGAACTATTAGCAGTACCCTATATTAGTTGCTTAGAGTTGGTTATTTCCTATTTATTAATGTCATTCCAGTTTCTCTAGTTGAAATATCTTGTATGTGGATGAGAAATGGGAAGAAAATTAGAAAAGAAAATATATTTATTTACTGAAATGTCATGGGAGCTACACATCTTTTCCTCTGTAATTCCCAAATAATTTTGCAGTGATGTTGAGATTTCGGTAAGGCCTCAAGTTTGTTGGAAATTTAAAGCAAGCCTGCGTGTTCACCCATGCAAACATATACACACTCCTTGTGATTTGAAATGCTTGTCCCTCCTGGTGTCAGTCCCTAAGAAAGAGGGAGAAGAGGACACTGTTGGCCCTTGCTGTCGCCGGCCGTGGGAATGTTCACCTAGCAGATAACAGCGTCGGAGAATCAAGCTGTGCCCCACTAGATTAATTAGAAACCAGCTGCTCTGCTCTTGTATTGCTTATCTGCAAGCTTTTATCTGCGTGTGACACAGAACCCCTTAGCAGCTGTGAATGCCTGCTTTCCACAACTGAGGAAAAGCTCTTTTCACACATGTATGCAGGAACATTCTCCTCTTTTCTCACCAGCCTGTCTGCAGAAGGATTTGGGGCTCTGCATACCAGAGGTGCTGAGAGTTGGCCTTGGCGGCTGTGGAAGGAAAGCTGGAACGCTGTTCACCACATTGCTGAAAACTTCCTTTTATTCCCAAGGGTATATACTGTTTCTGGCAAGAAGAAAGGATAAAGAGAGGAGTAAATATGATTTGATGCCTGCCCCCCGGCAGCTAGCAGTGCAGATACTGGGTTTTATGTTAGAGAGTCATTCTTAAACCCAAGTAGATTGCCCCAGAAAGGTTTCATCTCCCTAAAGAAATGATGATGTGAATTGCTTTTTAAAGGGCTTTAGGATTAATTTATTTTTAAAATTTCTTACAACAGACTTATTTAATGCTAGATAATCTACTATTTTTACTCTCTGAACATGTAGGCCTTAGGAATAACTTTTGTTTTGAAGCACCTAATAGGTTTAGAAATAGTTGACTAGTTCTAGAGGGCATCTGGCTGGCATGCTTTCCTGACCCTTAATTCTGAACAAATAATTATGAAGTTGTTTTTAACTTAAAACTTAGAAATGAAACAAAGTCAAGAAAACATCATTAGGGAGAGTATTTAAATGCATACATTTATAATCAGATCTGTATTTAATTCAGTGTTCACTCACACTTAGATAATGTTTAGTTATTTGGCTAACAATACAAAATGTGACAGTTTCTCATTAAATATTTTTTCCATTCCAATGGTTTACTTTAATGTAATCTGCAGAACTTATAATTACATTGTGTTCTCAGGCTTTGTTCTTGTCAGCCACTCTCCAGAGTTGCTTTTATAGTTTCCTTCCATTCCCTCGGAGGTAGGTGTTCCTGGCGTGAGGTGTTTTGCGCTGTCTCTTTGTGCTTATGAGAGAGGCGTGTCTCAGAGCTCGTCTGCACACGTGGAAGGCTTTCTTTCTGCTCGTAACCTCTTCCAGTGGTCCAGCTTTGCTTTTTCAAGTTGTTAATTAGATGTCTGCCTTGAACTCAGACGGCTCCAAACAAGGATGGACTTTGGCTTCAGCAGGCAGCAGGTCCTCACCTCCCTTCCTGGGAGAAACATTTCTTTCCTTGCTATGTACCCCCCAGTGGATTTTTTTATGAAAAAACAAAATTTTATAGCAAAATATAATAATAAGAGAATAGCAATAGTTAATGCACTGCGTATCTTTATCATCAAACTGCTCAGAGTACAAGGTATAGACGGAAGAAGATTCATCTTACAAAGGAGGAAAAAGACAGATAATATCTTTTGTTGGATTCTTATAAGCTTCCATGTCATCGTGTTCGTTTTCCCCACCTCTGGCAGCTTCACATGCAGCCTTCCCCAAGTGTAATCTGTGTTACAGTGATGCTGTGATTCTACTGTCTACCAATACGTATTTTTTTTCCTAAGTTGATTGACCGTCCTTTTATGTCAGTAGTTATTGGATTTCTGTTTCAGGTTCTGAAAAGCATTCATGGGTCTTTCTTGGATTACTTGACAGTACCTTGCTTAGAGTGTGTGCATAATAGCCTAATAAATATTTTCTTCTGTACACTTACATACACCTAAATGAGGAGTCCATGTGAAAGAATTTTCCAAGCATCTCTAACCTTTTTGATTTTTTTTAGCTTTGGTATGGGACTCCTTTAAATGCATTATATAATTTCCTGCTTTTAAGTAGGATATATTGAACATAAGGTCACCTTTTCTTGATTGTTCAAGGGTATCAGCAATGTCCATTATTGCACAGTGTTGTAATGTAATGGTCCCTTGAAGGACTATTGAGGTATGTAAAGCTATCTGATTGTATAGTAAATTGCTAGAACTAACCCATTCTTTTGGATTTCATCCTATAGTGTTTTTATAGCCACTGCCTCTCACCTTTTTTAAAGCCACTATCAGTGTATTTGACTCTAGAAACCCTTTCTTCCTTATTTTCCACTTCTCAGTTATTATTTCTGATCTGTATTAGCCCAGAAAGCCAGACTGTCACATTTGTTAATATAAATAAGAACAAGGTTCTGCGTAGAGAACTGTCCTACAGAATTAAGTACATGAACAGCGTGGAACTATTTAGCTTCTTGAAACTATAAAACTAGGTGAGGCTAGAATAGGAAGAGTTCCTGAAAGTCACTCAGTTCCATCCTTTTTACATATGAAAGTACTGCTGTTGTGACTTCCTGGAGGTCACACAGTTACCTAATGTCCCACTTGGATGAAAACCAGTGTTTCTCAGACCCAGCTTAATCATAGCCCCAGTCCATGTCCCACTGTAGTTAAGAGTTGCAAGAAGTCTGGTTTATGTAGGTGACTGTTACTTTATGTGGGTGAAGGTGTGTATGAATGTGTATCTCAAAACATACCATTACTAGATGCCTGCACACTGTGTTTACAGATGTATTCCTTCATACACTGACATACAGAGTCAGCAGCCTTGGCTGTACAGCATTAATGGTGATCATATGTTCCAAGTACTGTGATGCCCTCTGGTTATGAGGTCTATCCCCAGAGAGAGAGAGAGAAGTGCAGAGTCAGAAGTGGGCACAAGGATCTTGAACCTACGTAATCACCAGCTCAGGACCCATGCATGGGATTCCTCCAGACCTGCTATTAAGGAAGCAGTTCTACTGTTGGCAGCTCTCAGTTGGGTATATCATCATGCAAATAGTCATCAAGTGTCACATTCCTTTTCTTTATTTCTTTAATAATTTCAAATCTATTTATAATCTATGTTTAGTAATTCTACCATCTGAAGTTCTTGGGTGATCATCTTCTGCTCTTTATAGGTCGGTTGATTCAGCTGAGAGTAGATTATTTTATGTGTCTTGCAGTTGTGGATTGTGAAGTCATGTTTGATAGGGCTTACTCAGTGAAACTCTTGTGAGTAGGTTGAGAGTCGCTCCAAAGACCTATTTTGTTGGCTTTGGCCCAGTGCTTCAGTTCTAAGGTACATTTTCCATGTTTCTCTTTTAACTTGGTGACTTAGTAAATTTGCTGTAAGCCTGCCTGAAAGCAGACTATTAATTCTTAGGGCAGACTCTTCTTTTCCATTTTCCCCAAAGTCTGGCCTGAGACTTCACTCAGTTCGTTGAAACCTTGCAGAAGGGGACAGAGGATTTACCATATAACTGGAGCTGTAGCCAAAGCTGTGAGTATGGGTCACTCAGAAACTCAAATTGGAGCAAGAAAGGTATCTTTTCATCTCCGTTTGGCTCCTTTTCCCTTTGCTGCCTTTTAACTCCTGCAGTTGTTTTGTACATATTGTGGGTCTTCATACCAACCAAAGTAGAGATCTGTGCACTGCCTAGCGTCTTACCTTTGCTCTTGGCACAATCTCTAGATATGCAAGGATGTACATACTGACATAGTGCATTTAAAGGTGATTGCGTTGGTCAGTTTTGTAGTAGTATAACAAAGTACCTGAAAAAATCAACTTAGAAAGAGGAAAGGACTATTTTGGCTCATAGTCTCAGATATTTCAGCCTATGTTCACTTGACCATGCTTTGGGCCTGTGGCAAGGCAGAACATCATGGCAGGAACACATAGTGGGGGAAGCCCATTCAGCTCAGGGCAGCCAAGGAGTGAGAGAAGCACATCCCAGGGTTCCTGGAGTTGCTGATGTCAGGAGAAGGAATTAGTGAGGACGTTGGGAGTTCATTTTCCCCAGCTCTAAGAAATCTGAGGGACCTCATCTGGCCTGGTCTCCAGGTAAGTCTCCTGGATATCAGATACTCTTTTTTTTGATAGTGAAACATCTCCAGGCAGTATGCTCATCTTGCCAGGGCTATTCCTGAGCAAGAAATGTACAGTGTTGTATTTAGGAAAGGCCTTTTTCCCATTTCTACATATCCTTATTGTTTTCTTTTCCACTTAAAATATGGCCTTGGATGAAACATTGAGCACAAAAATGGCAAGCCCTTGCTAGAAGAGGTAGCGCCATACCTAGATCTCTTAATTTTCAGAACGAATCTTACATATCCCTGCCAAAAAAAATCTGTACATTAGATGAGGAGGTGTCAGTGGATAGAAAATACAATATAAACATATTATCGAAGGACAAAAGCTTAGGGGTCTTTTGTGGATATAAATATGTAGCAGGTTTTTTAAGAAAAAAACGACTTCACAGTGTTCTGTGGCACTATTTCTGTCTCTGACATTCGAGTAACTCATACAGGCTTTGTTCTGGTGATTTATACTAGAAGCCTATAATAAAATGCAGCCTGAAATCATGCAGCTGGGTACCATTCATTTTTCTTCCACAGACACTTCTAGAACTTAAAACATTGCAGCTGATCTGGAAAAGCTTGTCCCTCCCAGGAATGGCGTACCTGGGCATGGAGCTATCCTCTTGGGTTCCTCTGCCTTACAGCTTCATTGTGGTGCTGTGGGGGTTTTTAGGTGGGTTTTATGACTATGAGAAAAGAATTTCCAGGGAAATAATGGTCCAGTTTTAGGATCCAATAAAAATAATACTCTCTTCTATCTTGAATCAGAACCAACTGAGAAATCAAAATAGAAGTCAGACAGGTGGGGATAGACACATCAATTTTGTTACTGATAATAAAGCTTGATTGGCAAATGCAATTTGATATGTAGCCAAATGGTTTCTATGTGATGCTTTTTTTGTAAGTTGGCCTCAGTTCTCCTGAACTGCAGGCCTTCCATTTGTGAAGAGCCTGGTTTTGTATGAAATTTAGTACGTGACCAGAACAGACCAGACTATCCGACCTTTCTGGGATTGCTGATCAAAAAGAATTCCTACAGGCTTTGTTCTGATGATTTAGATGAGACTCCTGTGATAGAAGTGCTCGGCTGAGGTGACTGACCCATGCATGTTCAGTTCCCTTTCCCAAGTTCCTTGCCAGAAATGTCAGTCCCTTTTGGGGATAAGAGAATGTGGTGCAGCAAAGTTCTGCCACATAAGATCATGTGGCTGCATGAGTGGAGGTTGCCTGGGCTCTCAAAAAGAGAAAGCATGAAGCCAGTCGTAGTGCTTGCATCATGTCTAGGTGGACATGTGAGACACCTTGTTGGGTGGGTTCTATGGAATTCTTTGTTCACACCATGAATGTGTACTTGCAGTCTGTGAGACTAAGCAAGGCCCACCCCACTTGACCATCGGAGGCCTTTGGGAGGGGCCTTGTTTAGTTGGCCATGTTTATATCTTCTCTACTTAACATTTAGTATCTAAGGGGCGGAGGAAAAGTTGGGTAACTTCTCAAATCTTGGCAAAGTTCAGAAATCACTTTGCCCTTGGCATTCCAGAGACAAGCACAGGCTTGGTGATTCTGGCAGAGGTAGTCAGGCTAGGCTCTTCAGAAGAGCATTCTGTTCTTCGTGGCAGAGGGTTCTTGCTAGTGAGCCTGGTGCTTCCCAGCCTTCCATTTCTGGGTGCATTGTAATAAAGACTGACACTGGGGCAAGTACATTAAGTATGAATCAAAATACATTAATGTCCCCAGGAGCCCTACACAGTTCCTTTGCAAATTTTGATGCATGAATCTCCTTTCACAAGTATAGAGGCAAGAACCATAATCAGTTAAGAGTCTTTGTCATGCTCTGCATGTCAGGCTCTGTAACTTCCTCACAGGAGACAGACAGGCAGAAATCTGTGGTTGTCAGTCGTGTTTTGAATTTTCAGTGATACTCGCCAACCCCCAGTGAACAAGCTCAGGGGCTCCACCCCCAGTTGATAGGCAAAGAAGTTGAGGGCCTGATTGATTTACCCAAGGACACAGGGAGGTCACGAGCTCAGCTAAAAATAGAAGTGAGAATTGCCTGGCTCATTCTTAGCAGAAAGCACCAGGCTGTATTTCCCTCTGCAATATTTGCTAATTATTCATCTCCAACAAAACATAACCGGGAAGTTTTTCCTTTATAGCTTTTTGTAAACCTTTAAGATGCCAGTAGTCACTTATCGCATGTGTTTACTTCTCCCTATCATCTAGCTGGCTTATCTACTTCTACCTTATTGCGTACCCTCTTCTGTGTTTTACATCTCTTCCGAGAACTTGGTGTATAGCATGAAAGCACTTTATCCACTTGGAAGTGGCATGTAAATTTTATTTGGTATTGTTATAATACCCATGTTGCCCATCGTGAAAATACAAACACAGATAATGCTGTTTCTTAGTGACCAGTTGGGATGGGCAGGGAGGAGAGGTGGTAAACAGGTAACAGTCTCCTGAAATAACATAAGTGGTATCTATATTCACAACAGTGGAGCAGTCACTGTAATGTTTTCAATCATAGATTCTTTTAGAAAAGGACAAATTGAGAAATTTGCATAGTGAGGCAAAAGAATGGAAGCATTAATAGAAAAATAAGACATACAATTCGGGGGAAAGTTAAAGGTATTGTCAACTAGAAAAGATATAATCGATTGGTGTTTGTGTGTGGGCTTTATTTAATACAGATACTTTATTACAGAATTCCCTATTCACGGATCTTTTTTACATGTTACTAAGAGAATTGCACCATACTGCACTACCTACACAGGGGCCCTAATGTGTCCTGTAAGTTTATTGTACTTCTAACATGAGCAAAGACGGATGGATGGATGGAAAAATTGATTGATTGATTTAATTACTGTATAGAGTAATTGTAGTTAATATATTCCTTGAGATTCGTGTGGAAAGATCTCATGTCACACCATCCTCACAGAGGGGGGAGTTAGCTACTCCTTCTCTCCTCCTCCTTTGCATTTTTTATTTAGGAACAGTTCATAGGAGGAATAGTACAGTGACTGTTGACCCTGCACCTCGGCTGTTGGGTGCCCCCTTTGGGATGAGCCATCTGAGAGTAACTTACACACATCATAGCCTTTTTATCTCTGGATGTCCCAGTATCTGTCTCCTAGGAGCGAACATCCTCTCCTACATGGCCCTCTGTGTAATGGTCACACCAGGACAGCTGACATGGATACACTATTCATATTAAGTTTCCACATTTGTATCGGTATTATCCCTTATTTTCCCTCCAACCCAGTGTCCAATCAAAGGTTACACATCGTGCTCAGTTGTCGTAGCCCTGTGATCTCGTGTTTTGTTTCTTTTCTCTTTTCCTCTTCCTTCCTCCTTGTCTTACTTTTCTCTCCTTTCTGAGACAAAATGTCTGACACTCCAGGTTAGGGGAGAAGAGGTTTAATTAGCTTACAGTGTCTAGTGGTTTCAGTCTGTGATCAGCTGGTTGGCAGACGGGCATCACAGAGGAGAAACATTCGTGGCTTGCAGAAAGTAGCAAAGCACCAAGGGTGGACCACAGCTCTTTCTGTCCTTTGAGCTTGTCCAGGCTCCTCAGGGTGGGTAGCACCCACAGCCTTAATCCTAGCCCTTGATCCTAGCATTGCATCATGAATCCATTCCAGCATCACAAACTCTAGATCCAGCCACTGCTAAAAAAGCCCACCTCTGACAGAAAGGGGTTCTGGAGGGACAGCTAGACACAAGCCATGACACTCCCTAGCCTTCTCCCTGCCTTTTCCTTCTTTTCCTTGCTTTTGATTTTCCCTTTCCTCAATGATACTGATAGTTTTTAAATGTCCAGGTCAGATACTTTATCTTGTTATCTATTCGTGAAGCAGAGTAGGAATTTTTGCCCTATGGAAGCCTGGCCTTGTTTTTGTTCCCCCTTTGCTTTTCCTTTTAAATGCTGTGATTTCATAGGTTGGCAGGAAGCCTGGACAAGATGGTGGGTTCCTATTTGATATGTATAATTGAAGATAATGTTGTCTTCCTTTAAAAAGATGTCTGTGTTGATAAGCTGTCCTCTGAAGATTGATGAATGTAACAGGTGCACTTTGGCTAGAATGACCTGTGTCTCTAGGAGCTTGCTTTGGTATCCACAGGCCTTGTTCCAGCTTAGTCCACCGTATCCATGCCAAGAGGAAGCACCACACACTTTTCTTTCGGGCTTGGTGGGTTTAGGCTGCTTGTTTCATTTCTCAGCAATAGGCAGATCCTTCAATTTAATCTTTCCATACAGAAGAAAGTAGATCTCATTTGCGATCATTAGGGCATCTCAGTCATGAAATTAATGTTTCTTGGAAAATAGTTTGTCATTTCCATGTCATTCCTTTTCTACCCATGGAAAGGTACAGAATCTCATCAGGAAATTTTACAACAGTTCAGAAAGAAAAGACCAACTCTGTTTAAAAGGGAGGAGCCTTTTTAACATTTAAGTACTTTTTAAAGTTTTGAACAAGAGAAATATAAATATTTGATGTTGAAGTAGAAGGAGATGTTTATTTACTAAACATCTTGGTGCTATCCCAAGGTTTTATTCATAATGAATAATTTTGTTGTTGATGATCGTGGTTTTTTTTAAACTTAACTCCTTTGTTGCCTTCATGTATCTCTTATCCATCAACTCACAAAATTTCAAAAGTAGGTACTTCCTTCAAAGATAGGAAATAAGGATACAGTGGGCTACAGTGAGGTGAGGGTAACAGTGGGGTCAGCTGGCTGGTTTATAACGGTTTAGCTTGTTAGACGCCTGTTTCTTTCACCTGAGAATGAGAGCTTTTTCTAGACATTGATGAGCATGTGACATTACCCAGGACAATTTGACTTCACTATAAAATAGAGAAAATGAAGCAATATGAGCTTCCTAACACATTAAGAAATATGGTCTCTGTTCCACTGGAGATCACACAGTAATTATCCCAAAAGGTTTTGGTTATCATTTAAGAAGGAAATATTATGTTGACATACTACATAATTTTAGCATCTGTTGTGCCTTACCTTGGACTGTAAATCCAGACTAATGGATCTGTGGCGCTGTTTAGACCTTTTCTTGTTAGATCCCCTTGCCTCCTAAAAAAGTTTGTATGTCGGGTATTTAACTGAGGTGAGCACTTGCATTCACTGACACTTTCATTCTGAAACTAGTATTACTAAGTGTCCACCAAGGTGGAGCTACTCTGTTTAACCTACAGGCAGGGCAATCTGTAAAATCACTGGCTTCCCCTTAGCGGCTAAGGGAACTGCAGCCTAGCCGAACTTAGGTGATTGCAGAAGGGCTCACAGATGCTAACTAGTGGGCATGAGGTCTCATCTCAGGTCTCGCTGACTCGCTTTTGCCCTAGTTTGTTGACTGTATAAGTTTCCTTGAAAATCAGGTTAATCACCACCAAGTAATGCCAGATTAATATCTACTGGGACTGCAACAGGACAGAGAGAGAGACCAGCCAACCTGCACACACAGGCTTGTGTTTTACTGCTGCCCAGGTGTTCTCTAACCTTCCTGTCGAGGAATTAGTACTATAGTAGTTGGGCCATTGACCTCCAACCTCAGGGTGAAATCCAAAGAAGCCAGGCAGTGTCCCGTGAAAACACCTTAGCCAGGTCAGCCCAGGCCCGGGACTGACTGTGCCAAGTGACTGACGTAGTCCAGTAGTCCTTGGAAAGGAGGAGAGATGGCTGCAGTGCCCAAGTTAACTCGTATAGGCTGCCTGTCTTCCAGCCTGATGTGGTGGGAACTGTAGGCACTGGTGGTAGCCCATGAGCTTGGCAGGTAGGCTGAGGCAGGAAGTGCATCCTAGGTAGGGAAATGTTCTTTCCCTTGGTCCTGGCCGTGGGGCTGGCTCTGGTACAGTGGGCTGGAAATAGAGGAGCACTTGGAGCTGACAGATGACAGGACTGCTGAGCGCACCTCTCTTCTTTGACTAGGAAGTGTTGCCTAGGTGATGAGTACTTGATTTTTTTCCCCATGTTAAAAAGGGACTTAAACAAAAGAGGGAATGGTGCGGTCCTGCTCCTTCTCCAAGGGAATGCCTGTGTGTCCAACGTAAAGGAGTATACATATCTGTGTGGATCTACTCACATAGGTGTTTCATATGCATGTAAAAATCGCGTTCTGGCCCCTCATTAAATGTATTTATTCCGTGAAGATAGTAATTTTAATGATGAAATTCCACTTTTAAAAAGCTGTCTTAACTAACCAGTGTTGGCATGTGTCATTATTACAGCACAAGAAGTTTTCCATTTGTTGTGGGTAAAAATAAAAGGACTCGGTGGGAAGGGGGTGGGGAGAGAGAGTGGGACCCTTTTCTCGGCAGGAATGAAAATTTATCCCGTGGTAACTTGCTTTGAATATGAATCAGAGGGAGTTTACACTTTGAAGCAAATTTATGATTAGCTGTAAGATAAAAGCCCACTTTACTGCTTTATTTTGACTTAGTAAATTTTAATTACTGTCTTCCCATAAATTAAAACATTTACTGTGGTATATCCTAATTTTCAGATTTGTCATAAATATATAGCACAAATTTTACAGAATAATTGCCACTTAGGATTTTTGGAAAACATTACCTTATAGTCCAAATGACCTAGAGGAATTGTCAGCTGGATTTTCGTGCAGGATATCAGCCCATGTGTCACTGGACCCTGTAAGGGTGCTCGGTGCTCACTGGACTTTTGGGCACCGTACAGCATTGTGGGCTCACCAGTGGGGGACCAAGTAGGAAGGGCAGGGAACTGGTGTCCATTGCAGACTATTTTTAAAGACATACAATTTTATTCCTTGGAACCTTAATTAGTAGATTTTCAGGCTGTACATGGTGGCACATGCCTATAATCCCAGCACTCAGGGGGCTGAGGCAGGACAATCACTCTGAGTTCACCAGCCTGGGCTACACAATGATTTCAAGCCCAGACTGAACTACATAGTGAGACCCCCCAGTTCAAAAAAGAAAGAATTTTATGCAAAATGCTCAAATCCTTGAAAATGGTTTTTTAAAAAAACTTAAATAGGTTATATAATCTCTTTTCTGTTTATTTTCCTAGCAAATCTTTTTCTAGTGTTCATTGTAGATATAGAGCTCAATTCAAGTTAAACACAAATGTGCCCTTAAAAATTAGTAGCATTTCAGAATTCTCAGCTGCCAATATGTGCAAAAGGAGTCCACAGATTTGCAGTTTTATGTTACCTGGTCAGACTTGGGAGTGGCAGCATTTCATGGTTAATTATTTTTCAAAGGACGTGTCTATATTTGCTATGTAGTCATGGGCCATTTTTCTCAGATCTGGGCCTCCTGATGCAGATCCTAGTGCCCAGGTCAGCTGGCTTTTGGCTGGATTGGGCTGATAGGAGGCTCTGGCAAAAGAGTGCAGGTATAGGAACCTACAGGTTATTTCTCCCATCTGCCTCCATCAATCTCTGGAGGTGGTGGGGTCCGCCACGGATGCAGCACTGGGGAGAGGTTTGCTGTGTTTTCAGCATCCCCTGATGGCCCCAGTCCTAGCACTGCATATACACTGCTTCTCCCCTGACCCTCCAGCCCTGGGATGAGAGTAGGTTCCTGCTCCTGAGAACCCGCTGAGAATGACTCAGTGGTTTTCTTTTCCCGAGCAATACATTTTATAGAACAGTTTTACTTTCATAGCTTATAGTCTTTTGGGCCTTGATAACTAAGCTTGCAGCATTGGCTTTCCTGATGGGAACTCAGCTATCTTGATTATCGGAGGAGCTTGGGACCTCACTGTTGCTGAGGATGGCTGTGGTACCTTTTAGGGGAGCTCTGGTTCTTCTGAGAATCACTTCCTGGCCCCAGTGCAGATCCCTCAGCCTGCTAGCACAGATTCTTCATCCCGGAGACTGGCAGTGCACTGTCTTCCCTTCCAAAGCCAAGAAGTGATGCTCAAAGTGAGGACCAGAGTTCCCCTAAAGTGAACCAAAGCCATTCTCAGTACCAGCGAGGTCCCGAGCTCCTGGAAGGATGAAAACAGCCAAGTTCATCAGGAAAGCCAGCATGACGAGCTCCTCCATAATAACCAACAGCTCCTTACAGCTTCCACCAGCTCCAACAGCCTTTTTCCACTCCCAACAGCTTCTAACTTCTTTTCCAGTTCTGCCTCTTATGCTGCTGGCAACAATTCACAGGCGCACCTCCCATACCCAGCACCACACTGACTCAGTTCAGCTGGGGGTTATAAGTTGACCACCAGTTGTCAATCCACTACAGTCAGGATGACTCATTTGCCCTCAGGGAGCTGAGGCTGGTGTAGAGACAGTGCCCTGGGAGCCGAGAGGAAGGAACACCTAGACAGGGTGGTGGCGGGAAAGAACTCACAAAGAAGGTAACATCTGAATGTCTCACCATCTGCCCAGATCCAGCATAAGCAGAAGTAGCAGGCTGATCACCATGGGCCTGCAATTGCTGCAGAGTGCTTGGACGCACCGGGACTGAGGACGTGAAGCAGGAGTTGAGGTAGTGGAAGTACATGAGCAGGTTGATCCCTTACAGCAGTCACCATCCGTTGTCTGAGAAGAGACACTGGAGGCCAAGGAGGCTTCTGGTTTAATGACCCTAGAGGATGTGGGAAGAAGGGGGAAAATGATGTGCCCAGGGGTAGAAAGTGTGGTGCTTGGAGAATTACTGGGATGTGCTTGGGACTGTCACTGAGTGATGGTCTCCACTGTAGTCAGAGGTCAGCACATGTTTTGTAAGGCTAAACGAACCTCAGAGCTGGAAGATTTTCTCAAATTGGGGTCACTCTGTCTCCTGGGAAGTCTCATGCATGCTTCTGGGTTGTTTATACCACCTTAACCCCTGGATGTATTTTAAGTTCTAAACAAATTATGGTTGCAGCACTGCTCATGTTTTCCAAGCAAGCCAAGTACATGATTCTTTTTGAAAACCACTCTCTACTCCAACCATCACCAGCCTGAAAACCTGTTCAAGGCCACAGTCTGCCCAGTTTCTCTTTACCAGTCATGAAATTTGCTGACCCTCCACTGCCATTTTATCTCATCTCCCACTTCTGCCTGTCATGGCTTTTTCATCTTCTGATGAAATAAAATAGTCAGCCTCCTAGTAGATAAGCCATTTGGTGAGTCCTGGGTGAGGAGTCTAGCCATAGAACTTCCTCTGCTAATTGAGAAAACCTATAGGCCCACCGCCTACCGAACCCTCCACAAGCCAGAGACCGGGTGTCAGATTTCCAGAAAGTTAAAAAGCACACAGTAGCTGCCCTCTAGAAGCTCAGCATCTGGAAACAGACCTGTAGAGATGGAATGTGGCAAGAAGCAAAACATTACAACAGCATCTGCCTTATTTGGTGCTGTTCTGGAGTTTTGGCTATGTGGTGTTGGTAGCCCTGAGAGCTAACTCTAATACACTTTATTCTGTGAAGATTCAAAATGGAGTGTAATGGTCGAGACCCTGGGTGGGAGTCTGGCTTCCTTAACAATAAGAAGAGAACGTGTCATCTTGGTTGATCGTAATCTCTGTGCTTCCTTCCATTATCTGTAAGATGAAGATCGTAGCAGTTTCTACCCCAACTGCTGGGAAGCCCAAATGCCAGCTTGGGCAGTGTGCAGAGCACCCTCCTGGCACGTGCTGGTGCACGGTGGGCCTGCTTCGGATCATACCTTAGGCCAAAGGGAGGGGTCTAAAGGGCCAGTTGAAAACCTCCACATAAAAACTGTTATGTGTGACCCTGTGGTCCTTCGTAGTCATTTAAATTAATTACAAAGAAAACTCTGGTATGCCCCTTTGGTCACATTGCACCTTACATACAGAACAGTTGTTACTTAGAGAACTTCCAGAGACAAGTAGAGGCCAGCAAGTGGCAAGTAACACTTTACAGGGTCACTGCTGCCTCCCCGAAACCTCCCACGAGTATGCATCGCTTTCCTCCTCCGCACTGGAGTTCAGCACAGGTGAACTGAGCAGCACACACACTTTCAGGTTCCGTACTGGCTGCGGGGATTTGAGGATAAACAAATAGCTCCCATCCTCCTGAGGCTTATAACTGTATGGAAATACATGTGAGCAGTTCAGTGCACGGTGGGAAAAGCATGAACAGAAGTGGGGAGAAGCTCACAAGGGTGCACAGGAAGGAGAGGGGAGGCGGCTGCAGAGAGAAGGTAACATCACAGATTTAGAAGGAAAAGTTCGATCTAAAGGGGCTATTGTAGCACTTTAGGCAACAAAATGCCATAAGATCCATTTTCAGCAGGATCACCCTAGTGTGGGAGATTGAAAAGTATGTAGGAGAGGGTGGTGGGTTTGTGTCACCACTGCAGAATCAGGGAGGGCGGGACAGGGCCCTTTTTCTCCCTAGATCTCTAATGTTTAACATCATAGGCATTCAAGAAATGTTTGGGAGCAAAGACGGCCTGAGTTGAATTTTCCAGCCCTGCATCCTCTCCTTGGAACATGCTGACCTGCACCTCCATCTGTCAGAAGCAGCTTGATTCAGATCATAATAAATTCTCTTTTCTTGGCATTCTTTTAGCTGGCACACTCTGTTTACTAGCCCCTCTGTGCGACTGTAGTGGGGTAGTGATTGATGCTTATAATTCTGACCCTGAGGTACTTCGAGCCTTCTAAATCATGAGAAAAAGATTAAAGTATATTCAGCATTGTGCTAATGTTTGTTTGTTTTACTGCGTTCTTATTCTTTGGACACTGATGGTTTATCAAGTGCCTGTGTACCTAGACCCAGTGAGACTGTGGTCACCCACGGCTCCAAACTCCCACCAGGTGCCAAGCACAGGCAGTTTATTATGCATGCCCGAAAAGAAACAGTGACCTGAGTTCTCTTCAGGCCAAGGAGGAGGAAACAGCTTGGCCTCAAAGGGGCAGATTGAGCCAAAGTGAGAATGAAAGCGGTGGTTAGAGAAACAGTGGGAGTGAGAAGGCAGAATCGGAGCAGACCAATACCTTACCACAGCCCAGCCCCTGGAAGAGCATGGGGCCAGGACCCCACATCCTTGCTCTGGGCGCTGTGACCCTGGTCACCAGGCTAAGACTTGGCAGGATTCCCCACCAGTGCTATTTGCATTGCAGTAACTGCTGTTCGGTGAAATGACAAACATTAGCAAGTGAAAACACCAATAATGAGAGCATCCTGCTCCCCATGCACGTCTCTTCAGAAAACCATTTTTGCTGTAGAGCTGACCAAATTACTAAGCTCAGAGTGAAGGACTCAGAATAGAGTTGTGCGGTGGCTTCATTTGAAACCTGGGTTCTGAAAGGGAAGGGTGGTAATGTTGCACCAGTGGTAGATTTGTGTGTGTGTTTCTTGGGGGGTCGTGTTTTGCACTGAATGGAGACTCCTCCTGCATTTTGGCATAGTTTACTCTTGAAACCTGTGTCTCATCGGTCAGTTCACACCACCCCACCCCGAGAGCTAGTCTCTGAAGCATGAAGACTGCCGCTCACCCCTCGGGGCTGTCGGAACTGGCTTTATCATTTGCCACCCTGGGAGAGTCTCATAGTCTCTTTGAGTCTTAGTTTTTCTTTTGCTGAAATATTGAAATAATACTGACTTCTTCATAGGGTTAGTATAAAGCTGAAATAGAACAGTGAATGTGAAATATGCCTCCTTTGAAAACCTTATCTATGTAAGTAGAAGATAAAAATACTAACATATATGTCATGTGTGATATTAGATATGAGTGTTAAATATACTAAAGATCCTCATAAATATTCTAATGAAATAACGAAACAGATTTCACCCATCAGCACATTCTCACAAATCCCCCCAAAGGAGGATGAGGAGAACTATGTATTGAGTCCCTGCAATAGGACGGGTGTTCTAGACATTTTCTGCTCTGCTCCGTCCACTTGATTCTGCAAGGTAGGTGTTAACTCCCTCATACAGACGTGAGGGAACTAACCCTCCTTCTCTCACGTTAGCTGTCTGTGTTTAGCTGGTGCCCAGACTCACAAAGGTACCAAGAACTGCTTGTGTCTTCCAGGGCTAGAATGTTTCCTAGCCATCTCTTGGTCCAGCGTAGACCAGTGGGGACACGGGACCAGAGGGCACCCTGGAACACGAGGAACCCCCCGCAAATGGGACAGGATTGTGTCTCTGACACCCAGTCATAGCCCTGGGTAGAGAACAGAGGTGACTGTGCCGCATCCCCAGGTCTTACGGAAATGGCTGTGGCCCTGTAGTTCTCAGAAGTTCGGTTGTGTTCTGTTAGTCATGCTGCCGCTGTCAGCCTGGCGGGCGCCACCAGCGCCTGACCGTTTACCCACCCCAGGCGGCTTGTGAAGCTGTCTGTGGGATCCCCATCTCAGCAGCCCCAGCCACGCATGCTGCCCCTGCTCCTGGCTCTTCACACACGGGGAGTGAGCATAGATCTGTGCCACATAGTTCCGGCTCCACAGAAGTCGTTCTAGGACTCTTCCTAACTTTGATGCCAGCTATTGGGGCGAAGGGTCCCCGGTGCACCAGCTAATGAATTGCCCACAGGACACCCTGTCACATGCACGTGCCTTTTTGTAGCACTCTCCTGATTCGAAAACAGCTGTGAACCAGAGCTGCCCATGCAAAGAAACAAAGCAAGTGCCTGCTGAAGAGCCCGCTGGACACTGGGCGACCACTGGTGTGGAAGTGGGTGTTCAGCCCTCGGTCCTGAAAGGAGCTTGTGTCTGGTGTTTCCCTAGGTGCTTAACAGGAGGTGCGTCGAAGCGGCAGTGATGACAGGCCTGGCGCTGAACTGCCACATAAATAAGAAGTCCTTGTTTGACAGGAAGCACTACTTCTACGCGGACCTCCCTGTAAGTCTGCTCTGTGGTCACCCCCGGAAGTCTTGGGGGGGGGCGCCTGGGAACCGCAGGGAGGGAGAGGGCTGCACCTCTGCTGTTTTCTCTCCCACTCTGCCCGTCTCAGCAGGAAGCTCTGCCCAACCCTGATGAAGGCGGCTGCCCCCTGATGCTCGCTAGATTGGATGCAATTGTCCTGATTGCCGTCTCCTTGCTTAGCCTCATGCTTCTGGTGGCCCACTCCTAATTGAAAGGGGACTCGAGGAAACCAGTGTTGTTAGGCTCAGTCCGGCCAGGGAGTCTGGTGCTAATTGCCTGTTAGGACAAAGGCTAAGCCTGTGGCTGATGGACGGTCACTACCCACCGTTGCTCTGTAGACACTGTGAGAGCGTCTCTCGTTAAAGCCGAAGTTCTCTGTAACAGAGCTATCTGCTTTAGAGACATTTCTGTCATCTCCTGAGGAGCAAGTAAGTGGACAGTAGTAAGCAGAGACATGAACCTGAGATAGGCACGAACAGCAGTAATTGGCTGAGCATGAGGCTCAATATTTGCCTGCTTTTTTCTTAAAACTAGCAACTTTTTTCTTTTAAGAGGTGCCAGTGTGAATGAGAGATAGTTTTTCACAATATTGAGCTGGAACAAAACTGAAAGGTTGAATGGGTTTCCCAAAATAATGTGTCATTTGATGTGAGCCTCTAGTAGTAAGTGTGACTCTGCTGTAGATTTAGAAAAGCATGAGTAATGATGCTGCTTGGGGGGCTCATTTCTCGTGGGTAAGGGTGGGAAGACCCTCATTCTCCAACTGGAGCTTCTGCGCCCCTCCAGCTACTAGCCTTTCAGCAAGTTCGGCTCTGTGGGTGGAAAAGAATTAAACTGCTTTTCTTTATCTCTTGCTCCCTTTTTTTTTTTGGTACCAGGGATCAAACTCAGGACCTTGCGCTTGCCAGGCAGGTACTTAAGCCACTGAGCTACATCCCTGTTCATCTCTTTTGTTATTTTTCCACTGTTGTGGATCAAGCCGGGACTTGTACATGGTAGGCAAGTTCTCCACCACTGAGCTACAACCCCAGTTCCCATTTCTTTTAAGAGTGATAACCGGTTTGGTTAAGGTGGGAACATTACCAATGTGACAAAAATAAGATATCTTGATTATTTATGGCCTTCTTTCTGACGCTTGTAACTCAGATAATTGGTGTTGCCAAATATTACATGGGATGTCCTTATACTAAAAAAAGTTTGCTTATCTGAAATTTAAATTTAATATGGTATCCAGTATTTTATCTGGCGTCCCAATCCAAAGTTTAAGAGGTGTGATTGAAAAATACAGTCAGTGTTTGAATTTAAAGACACATTTCAGCAACAGATACAGTGCCATTAATCCTCCTCAAAATCCTAGCCTTCCTTGGGAAACAGTTACCCCATGATGCACTCTTACCGCTTTCCAAAGCAGTTCTGGAAGTCCTCATTTATGAGGGTCTTCAGCTGCTCTGTTGCGGCTACTTTGACATCCTGAACTGATTCAAAGCATTCACCTCTCACAGTCATTTTGACTTTGGGGAAGAGCTGGAAGTCACACAGGACCAGATACAGTGAATAAGTGGGTGAGGGCACATCGTGATGTTCTGTGGGCCTGCTTTCCTGTTAGATGACTCTTCATGGCCACGTTCCCCATATTTTGACCACACTCCATGAGGACACTCACAGAAGAGGTCCCAGTACTTCAGAAAGTGCTAAGAATGATGGGTTGGTGTGTTTGAAGAGACAGGGACTACTTTGAGAGGAGTAATACTCAGGCCCCACTCCAGACCTACTGGATTAGAAAACCTTGAGGTGGCACTGAGCACACTGCTTGGAGAAGCCCCCTGGCATTTCTGATGGAGTTAATTTGAAAAACTGCTTCCTCGCCTAGTGATGCACGGTCCAGACTGGAGCCAGGGCATCCGTGTTGACATGCTGACACGGAGACATCCTAGGTCAGCATGTGGCTGTGGGCAAGGCCGTGGCCCCTCTGTGCTGGTCCTGCTTCCCCTGGCTATCAGGGGCTCTCACACAAGTGCAGCATACTGGGAAGTGTGTCGAGGGCCTGAGCAGATGCCGCAGGTGACTAAGCCTTTGTCCTCTGTTCTTCTCCGAGTCTCTGCATTGACCTGGTGCCTCCTTCATATCTGCTAATGCATGTGTGCATATGAAAGCAGTTCTCCTTTACACTTAGAAGGAGGCCCAGAGCCAGCCGTGTGGTAGCGCTGAGTGTGAGCAGCGCCACAGCACTTTCTGGCTAGAGTAACAAGGGAAGTTCGGTCGGTGAGGGCTGAAAGAGCAGAACTAAACTCACTTTGCCATGCTGGCAGCTGCTGCCGCAGTGTTGAGCAGAGATGGGCAAAGTGCTTAGCCAGCGTTTCCTACTAAGGAGGCTCTGTCAGGAGCCCAGTAATGAGATGCAGAGTGCAGGCTAATGAGCTAAATGAAAACAGTAAATTCTTCTCTTAGGGGCTCCTGACAGTGAGATTATTGTTATTCTCAAAAATGGCACTTTTGTAAGGAAGATGAGATTCATGTTGTAATTGCGTTGTTACTGGGGGTGAAGGGCTTGGGGAGGTAAGGGGGCGATGGGAAGAGCCAGAAGCAGTGTCTTTAAATTACGGCAGCGATGCATAAACTAATCTTTCTTCTTGTATTCTCATTCTTTTGTTTTTGTTCCAAGTAAGCCTTCCACTGTGTGACACTGAAAGGAATTGTACACTGGAACCCGGCTTCCGGTCATGGGTTCCTGACTGTAACTGTTGTTTGCTTGCATGCAGGCAGGGTACCAGATCACCCAGCAGAGGCTCCCAATTGCTGCCAATGGGAGCTTGATGTATGGAGTCTTTGTGGGGAATAAGTGGAGTCACATGGCCACCAAGACAGTGAGGATCAAGCAGATCCAGTTGGAGCAAGACAGCGGCAAAAGCCTCCACGACGACCTGAGGTCCCAGACACTCATTGATTTGAACAGGGCAGGTAGGCTTTGAGTATTTTCATTGCCTCTCCTTCTAGCCCTGTCAGTCCTTGGATTTTAGGCACCTTTCTTCCTTTCTAAAGTTTTCCCAAACCAACTGAAAGCAGACACTGGAGTCTGACAGGAGAAGATCAAAATACCTGTTAGGATTGGCAGAGCCAATGAGAGTGTATGCTTGAACTGTGATTGTTGCTGGGCTGGCCAGTGAATCACCCTTCATATCAGACAGGCTTAGCCACTAGTCACAGACCCAGTAGCTGGATATCCTTAAGCAAACGTTAAAACAAGTGAACCAGAGTTAGGAATCAAAACGTGGAGGGAAAGAGAGAAACGGTGTTGAGGCTAGAACCACTTTGAGAGTCCTTCAGTAATGCAGGGTTTTACCTGCTGGTGACACTGGCGAGCCCTAGCCAGACTGACTGTGCCTCTTTCTGCTAGGAGTTGGCCTCCTGGAAGTGGTCCTGGAGCCCGACCTGTCCTGTGGAGAAGAGGCAGCCACAGTCGTGAAGGAGCTGCAGCTGATACTCCAAGCCCTGGGGACCAGCCAGGCAAACATGGCAGGTAGAAGCCAAAGGAGCGGCCTCCCGTGGTACTTTCTCCCTTTCTCCTTCCTAGGTCACTTTGTCCCTGAGTTTTACTTCTGGCATCTTGTATACTGAAGTTGTTTACATCTGTGTTCATACCTTTCCATTCCTGCTTGCTTTTTTGTTGTTGTCTGTAGAATTTTTCTTGGCCTCCTTTCTGAGCCCCAAACCAAATCCAAACGCTAACAGCCACACAGAGATACTGGGCCCAGGAACATGAATCACAGGACTCCATATTGCCCCCAGGTTCTTACCTCAAAACTGAGAGGATTCAAAACACGCTCAAAATAATGCGTGTGAACACTTTAATCTTTCTCAGGAAGAAGACCCTGTTCTTCACGGATAATTCTTAGTTTGTGAGTTCTCTCTAATAGACAGGTAGTTGCTACTTTTGGGAAATCTGTTTCTTTTCTTTCTTTTGCAGAATTTTCATCCATGAAATGTGAACTACCCCGGTTTGGCTACTACATGTATCAAGTTAAATTCATTCAGTTAAAGTGATAATTAAAAACAGAATTTTCATCCATGTGCAGCTGAAGCCAAATTATGTTGGCAATGAGCCAAGATTATGATGACAAATTTCCTCCATAGATTAGATCTTAAATTCAGTAGATAGAAAGTAGGAAACTCAAAACCAGAGAAACACTTGTATTCTTGGGAACCAAGCAGACTAGATGTTTTAGACCTCTGTAGATTGTATGTAGCATCATAAGCTTGGTCAAGTTCAGTGTCTTCATGGCTTTGCTTCATTGGTCTCTGCCCAGGGCTCTTTTGTCCTCCCTTAAGCCACTAAAAGTGAATCTCTCTGATGGTCTGTCTGTATTTTCGTTCTCCTGTGCTTTTGAAAAGTTTCCATCATCCTCTCAGCACACAGATTCTGAATTTACAGTCACGTGTTTCATTGCACACACTGTGCAGAGTCGCCCTGTGTGCCTGGTAAGCCCCACTGATGAAGGCGGTCATCTTCCCACCAGCTCGTAGTGCTGTGGACACCCTTACCGTGTCACATCGTGTATTTGCATGTTACAGAGGGACTTCTGAATTGGTAACGTCATATTTGTCACACAGAATGTCTTACAAGCAACAACTTATAACATTAAAGCCCGGTGCAAGTCGAATGTGAGGACAGTACTTGCTTACTTGCTGTTTTCTTCTTTAAAGACTGAAAAAATAGCCACATGAGTTTGAGTGACATAAAGGTTAGCTGCCTGTGGGTTTCCTTCACAGAAATGAGACTTAGGGAAAGAGAATTCTCCATTTTCCATTTATCACTCATGCCGCTGTTTTATGCACAGAACATAAATGAAATATAGACAGGTTGGACAGTTATCCATTAATGCACTAATCATTGATTATCACTTTAAAAGTTTTTATTATTCCATTCTTACCCAGAATCACTGTGATTCCAGCATACCCTGTGGAATAATAAACAAGCCACCTGTTAGCTGAGAAATAGTCCCATCTGGGTCCTTGCCGAAAGATTAACCATCGTGGCAAGAACTCAGGAGTCAGTGACAGCTGACAGTGCTCATTAAATCTCATTTGTTGTGACACTTTTTGTTTCTTTGAAACACAAATCCAGCAGTTTTGCTTCAGCACAGCCGCTGAGTGTCTGTGGTTGTTCTGCAATGCTGCAGGGAGCTGAGGCCCGCCTGGAGTCCGCAGAAGTCGGCTTCTCCGTCATCCTGTTGGCATTTAGCAGCCAGGCTCCTTTGCTTATTCCTCCTCCCACCACTGCAGGGCCACCGGTCAGCCCTGGAGCCTGCAGCCTGGGAGCAGAGGTCACCCTGAAGTGTGGCACTGAGGACTAGGGGACATGGTGCTTTCGGAATGAAGTGTAAATTATGCTAGGCTGCAATTCGTTGCATTTCCAGTAGGTTTGCTAATGAGCGTGGGCCAGCCCAGCGAGGTTCCAAGTCTCTTCCTCCGCGGTGAACAGCCTTGGCTGCTGTTGAGGTCCTCAGAGCAGTGTGTTGAGTTGAATGTAGGCAGAAGGCCTACCCGGTTTCGGCGGTAGTAATACCTGTCAGGTGGAACTTGAATAGGTGCTTGTGAGTTCACTGAGCACTTTAAAAAACTAACTAATCACCTCAAATATTATAGCTTTCCTGAGAAACGGGTTATCGGACCTGTTCTACAGGTGAGGAGGCTGAGGCTCAGGTGGGCTGACTCATTTGTCTGAGGCTCAGTGACAGCACTCTTCTCACCCTTTTGAAGTCCACTTCCCGCTGGCATGCAGAACAGGATTTGAGCCCTGGTGTCTGACTCCAGGAGCACTTTCTTTAAGCAGGAAGTCTACCGCTTCCTGGAGTTACTGTGATTCAGAGACGCCTGCTTAGGCAGAATTCCAGTGAATGTCATAGTGCCCAGAACTCTCAGACATGGGTTGGAATCCTGTCCTGTGACTTCCAGCAGTAGAAACCTGGGCACATTATTCAATTTTTCTGACCCTCACTTTCCACACTTACAAAAGAAGCCTCCAAATAATTGTGTGTAGAAAGAGCAAAGAAGCCAAAAAGCAAAGGAAGACATCTGCATCACCAGGTAGAGTTGAGGCGACAAGTGAGAGGCCTCACCTTGGGCAAGAAAGTTTGGAATTTGATTTTGGAAATGCTAAATTAGAATGCCTCGGGACGTCCAAGCAGCTTTGTCCTGAAAGCTGCATTGTAGGCAGTGAATGTGATAAGGTGTGTAGGACAGCATGGGGCCTGGCAAGAAGCCTGTGCTGTGTAAGTCTTTTATTAACAGTAGTAAGTAGGATGGGGTTGCTTTATGGCATCAGGACTCATTTGGATGAATGCCCTTAGTGAAATATGGTCAGTAACATTTTGTCACTTTCAGCTTGGGATGGAGCACTTCACTGGTATGTGTGAGATACTATTCCCAACAGTGCAAAAAAAGGCCAGGGATATAGTTCAGTGTCACAAGCAGCTGCCTGGCAAACGCAATGTCCTGAATTTGACTTCGGTTACAAAAACAAAACAAAACACTTTTTTTTGCTAAGTTTTGTTATTTAAGTTTTAGAGAGTAGTCAGGAACCAGAATGAGATAGCACGACAGACCTTCCTACCAAAGCCTTGGCCCCTGCTGTTCCCAGAAAGTTTTCTATCTTGATGTATTTCTGTTGTATGAATGTGTTTTAGAAAAAAAACATGTAACGGCACTCTATCGCTTTGCTCAGTGGTATAGTGTTTTTGTTGTTAGAAGTCTTGGCTTCCAGAAGACAGAAATTGAGCTGGGTAGCATTCTCATGAGGTGTGAATGCAGGCCCTCCCTCAGTGGGACAAGCGCACAGAAGCAAACCTGACTCGCGAGGCTTTCATGCACTTGAAGCAATTTAACTTAATTTGTTTAAAAGGTATCTTGTCTTCACTGGGTAGAGTGTCTTTTGTTAACGTTTGATTCTACATTTGAATCCAGGCTAGGGAACTCTCTTTTAACACTGCAGGGTACTAAATGCTTCCTCTCAGGCATTTATGTACTGTGGTCTTCTGTGGAAGAGACTAAAATTCACGTTTTTATCACTCTTCCAAATTAGAATTCTAAATTGTGAGAGATGGTTTCCTTTTTAAAAGCAAGTGAGTAATTCAAGGTTCCCAGTGTTTAAAAAAAAAAGTTGTCTCCCAAATACAGAGCTTTGGTTGAGCAGAGCTCAGCGTACACAGAGTTTTCCTGAGTTTAATGGGCCTTTCAGGTGATCCTAACTGCAGATTAGTCCTATTTAGATGGAAAGCTAGAAGTTATCAGGAGCCTACTGTGACATGGAAACTAGTCTGCTTCCTCCTTGCTCAGGAACATACCAGCACACTGGCCTCTGTTCTTGAACAAGGTATCGTTTTTGAACTAGGGCCACCTGCCAGACTCAACCCTAGGTTCTGAGAAATACCTTGTTCCTGCCATACAGAGCTTGAGAAAGCCCAATATGTAAACAAACCGTAATTATAGTGGTCCTTGCTTCAAGGAAATACATGAGCTGGTGTGATACAGAGTAACTCGGAAGGTGGCAGTGTTGCATTTTTAGGCCCCTCGGAAGCAGTGACATTTATTTAACAGGTGAAGGTCCAGCCAGCATGGAGCCAGGCAGTGAGCAGTTGGGGAGAAAGCTGAGGCAGAGGGTCCAAGTTGAGGGAAAGCCCAGTGTGTGCTCTGAAGTAACTGAGGTGACAGGCGCTGTAGAGAACGCGTAAGGAGCTGTGGCATCAGAGAAAACCATGGAGGCAGGCCAGTGATAGATTACAAGTAATATCAGGAAGTGTAGCCCTTCCTGTCTTCTTCCAGAAGGCAGAAATTGTGCTGGGTAGTGTTCTCATGAGGTGTGAATGCAGGCCCTCCCTCAGTGGAACAAGCACACGGAAGCAAACCTGACTCGCAGGGCCTTTCATGCACTTGAAGCAGTTTAACCTAATTTGTTTAAAAGGTACCTTGTCTTCACTGGGTAGAGTGTCTTTTGTTAACATTTGATTCTACATTTGAATCCAGGCTAGGGAACTCCAGGAGCTGTGAGTGATCACTGAAAGGGCTGTAAGTAAGGGAATGATGTAGTTTTCATGTTTTAGAAAACTGCTCTACGTGCTTGTGGGAAGTGGATTTCAAAAGGGTGAGAAGAGACGCATGGAAACCATTTGGAGTTTAGATGGAGGATGACACTGTTTGACAGCACTGGTGGCAGTGGTGATGGAGAACTGGGGAGATTCAAGGTGGTTTTTAGAAGGATTTGTAGCAGGCTGGTGTAGAGAATTGGGGACAGGAAGCAAGAATGCTCCAGGACATTTGAGGAGGTGGGTGGTGTGTGCAGTGCAGTCCAAAGATAAGGGCAAGAATGACTTTGTGAAGTCATTCAAGGTGCCGTTTTGGAAACTGAAATGCACTGAGGTCTGCTGGGGAGCTCAGAGGGGAGGTCTGGGCTGGAGAGAAATTTCAGGGTCAGGAGTTGTGTTGGATTGGCAACTAGTGGTCAAATTAGAACACCCAGCTGAACTGAGTCAGTATGGTGCTGGGTGTGGAGAGCCCACCTGAGAATTGTTGCCAATCGCATAAAAGGAGAACTGGAGGGGAAGATGGGGTGCTGTTGGTTCTCCTGGAGAGGCTTGTGGTGCCTTTCCTGATACGAACTCGGCTGTTCTCATCACTGGCGAGCTCAGGACCTCATCGTCACTGAGGATGGCTGTGGTTCTTTTCAGGGGAGCTCTGGTCCTCACCTTGAGTGTCACTTCCTGGCTCCAGTGCAGAGCCTTCATCACACTGGCACAGATCCTTCCTCCAACTGGCATAGACTTTCTAGCTTGCACCACTGACCTTTGAGCCTTCCCGGTGCAGACCCTTGATACAGACTTGCATGAGACATTGCCGTGGGCTCTAGGCCTTCAGTTGGACTCATGTGGAACATTGCTGTGGGATCCAGGCCCACAGATTCTTTTTGGGTCTCCACTGTGTGGATAGATCTCCCACACTCTTTTACATTTGACTTTTTGGGTGACTATTACAAAATAATCCCTATAAATTATATGTCCTGTATTAAATCCTTTGCCTTGTAAACCCTGAGTACAACAGGAGCACAAAGGTTGTAGGGTTGTGTTTAAAACCCCTGAAGAGAGTGTGAGAAGGGGGCCTTGAGTTTGGGTAGAAAAGAAGGCACCAGCAAATGAAATGGAGGTAGAGAATCCGGGAAGAAACCAAGCAACAGTAGTCAGGCAGAGGAGCTGAGGTAGGAAGATTCTCGGGAAGAGAGGATGAGTGGATGTGCCAAGTGCTGTGGAGGTGTCTGGGACCAGGAGACAGTATGCCCTGCATGCATCAGTTTGGCAACCAGGAGGTTGCTGGTGCCTCTGAGCGGGGTGTTACCGAGGTGGAGACAGAACCCAGGCTGATGTGGGCCCAGGAGTCAGTGGGAGTTGAGATGTGGGTATGGGCAACAAACAGAACTTGTTTTGAGAGGATTTGCTGAGAAGGAGAACAGAGAAATAGCAGCTGGATGACTGCTGTAATGAGAACTGGACTCAGGGGAATAGGTGTTTTGGCTTTTGTTTGTTTTCTTAATGAGAAATACTGTTGCTTTTGAACACCGAGGGGATGCTGAGAAAGAGATTGATGACTGCTGCAGGGGAGGCTAAGGTCCCTCACCCGGGACCTCCCATTTTAGCCTAGAGATGAGGTTTCCTCAGCATAGACTGCTCTCCCACGCTAGTCCTGTGGGACAACCGGTGTGCTCTTCCCAGGGGAGGCTCCTTGCAGAGGAGGTGGTAGAAGGCGGGAACACTTCATGGGACCTTGCGGGCTACGCAGAGGGGGAAGAGAGGGACAGTCACACTGGTGAGGAGAACAGGTCAGCGGAGCAGACAGGGAGTGTACGCCCTGCTCCCCTGACTGGAAGGTGCATGGAGTGGGAGGCCGTGTCTGCCAGGTCGGGATACCATGGAAGCCGCCCCTGAGCCAGTGAGCGGCAGTCATGGCAAAGCCACGTCGCGGCTGCTCAGAGTCAGACCCAGCTTGTGACTGGACGGGGCCCTGCTGCCTGAGAGTAGACTGTGGGCCCTCAGCCGGGCCTGCTGTGCCCAGGCCTGTGCTAGGGTGGCAGCCGGGACAGTGGAGCGGGGTGGCAGATCCAAGGTGTTGGGAGCGAAGACTCCATCTATGCAGGAGTTTGGCTAAGCAGTTCCCAAGCTGGGGCACTTTTTGTGACTCAGAAATGCGTGACTTTTTCGGAGAGCGATTTAAAGTGAGGGGCCACAGGGTTTCTGTAAAAGTGTGGAGAAGTCAGTGCCGGGGATCATAGAGCTGAAAGCTGTCTCCAGGCTTTCGGAGCTGGAGGGCAGCTGAGCGGATCCCCTCGTCCGCAGTGTGACTGAGAGAACCACGGCCCAGCAAATTGGAGGACAGCTGAGAACCCATTCCAAGGGGCTGCTTTTCTTGGCATGGAATTTATTTGTACTTTTTAAATTTAGTATGATTTTGTTGGAGAATCTCAGAAAATGAATTTATTTGACCCATCAAAACACTCAGGTTTGATGGATTGCTTTTTAATTTAAAAGAGGAGGAACCTACAAAGAAAAATAAAATCCAGCATTTAGTCCTCTCGTTCTCTAAATGAAACTGGAGAACAGAGAATCTGAGCTTTCCTTCGTAAGGTGTGAAATGTGATTATTATCTTCCTCTCTCTATTTGTCTTGGGATTTTTGCCTCTTCTCTTCCTCAGGAGTCTTTAGTCCTCTCCACAAATTCTGCTGCTTCCTTAGGGGTTGCTGCTTCTGATCTGCAGGGGCTTTCAGGGGCAAGGACAGACCCCCCAGAACAGGGTCAGCCCCGCAGTCCCACCACTGCGTGCCCGTTTCCTGTCTTTTGGTGCAGCAAATCCTTATGCTCTTGGGCAGGATCAGGAGTCTTGTGTGGGAGGAAGAGATTACTGCAGTACAGGACTTAGAGGGAGGAGAGGGGAAGAGCACAGGTTTTAGCTCTCGCCCTTGAGCTGTAAATTCTCAAGGACTGTCTATAAATTGCCTGGAATCAGTGTTAGAAATCCACATTCCATGGGAGAGTTTGGGAGGGTTTTCGGGTAATCATTCATGAGCTTCCCCCAACCACCAACCCAGTTCTGACACTTCGTAAAAAAAGTTCAGAATAAAACTGCAGAGTAAATCTCTACCTTAAAAGTGTTGTTCTTATTTAGCACAAAAGAAATTAGATTCAGCTGGTATATCTGAAACTTTTCTCCTGTGTGTGCACGCAAGTACGCCTGCCTGGACTCACATGCGTGTGAACACGGGGGGCGGGAGGACTCTCCGATGCCCAGGCTCCCAGCTGCTCTCTGGCCTGGAGGCCCAGCCGCGTGCTTCAGGCCGTGCCTCCCTTCTCTAAGGCTGGGTGGCTGAAACCGTCCAGTGAGTTCCGTACTGCTCCCCTTGACTCCTCCGCTTTCAGAAGACCGTGCTGCCTCAAGGATTTTCTCCAAATTTTCTTCTTCCTGTCCTTGCAGAGGGCCAGCTGAGAGTGGATGCAAATATATCCGTGCATCACCCTGGGGAGCCACTGGGCGTCCGAACTGAAGTGAAGAATCTCAACAGCATCAGGTTCTTGGCCAGAGCCATAGGTGAGTGTCTGCTGTGCTCCTCCTGTCCTGTCTGTCCGTCCTCACCTGCTGGGTGACCGGCCCCCAGAGTTGAGTGGCTTATGAGTAACCATTTCACTTTGTAGTTCTGTGGACAGTGGCTCTTCTGCTGGTGCTGCCTCTGCTCCCGCCTGCAGCTGTGGGAAGCTGACAGGTCAGGAGAAACAGAGGTCAGGCCTAGTCTTGTTCCCCTATGCTCCTGTCCTGCCAGCTTCCCTGCCCACGCGGTCCCTCCCTGTCACCTGTCTCACCCAGACTTCTTATCTGCCAGTGAGCACATCCAGGAGAAAGGAGCCAGAAGCCACAAGCCCGCCTGAGTCCTAATCTGTACAACTCACGCGGTGTCATCTCCAGCACATCCTATTCAGAGCACACTGAATTCAAAGCAGCTTCAAGGGGAGAAAAAATAGACTCTAGCTCTTCCTGGGAGGATTCACAAAATATTGTGTCTGTGTTTTGCTAGGGGCCGCATTCTTTATAAAGTCAAGTTTGTTCAGTTTGTGGCTTGAACTGTATGAAGTCACGTTCATTTGTTTTAGATTGGCCATAGTGTGGCCTAATGTTTCTCTTTTGTACTCTTTTCAACTAACAGATTGCATGTGCCTGTGCAGTCAGAATCAGACTGATTGGAACCCCATGCTGTGTTCATGGATGACAAATACATAATTGAAATAGAATGGGGTAGCAGGATAAATGTCTGAGCAGTCCCATAGAAACCAATGACTGTGACTCTGAGGAGAGATCATCTCAGGTCAAAAAAAACACAATTCTTTGAAAAAACCAAAGATGTCTAGAGAGAAAGGAGGAAGCAGGGAGTTTAAAGTGCAGACCTTTGAGAGTGTGCACAGAACTAGATGGCTGGATACGTTTCTAGAGTATTGCTGTAGTGCAGATGTTTAGTAGAGTCCTGGGTCTTGCCAGGAGAAATGCTAAATGCAATACAGAAAAGATAATTCTGGTATAAAACCTGAACCCAAAATGGTCCACCTCAGTGAAGACATTTGGAATCTACAGATGTCCAGGAAAACACCATAAAATGGTCAAAGAGATAATTTCTGGGAAGGGGAAGGGAAACTTTTTCCATGTAAATACAGACCAGAAAGGGTGCCTCTTCTGTCTCTGGAAGGGAATATAGTGCTTACTTCTGAAACCACGCTGTGAAGCAGGGACTCAGACTGGTAACCCAGGTTTGTGAGGGGAATCTGGGAACAGAAGGATGAAAGTTTCACTTCACCTTAGACACAGTGGTGTTTTGGGACCCGTCACTGTAAGGAGCCTACAAAAAAGAGCTAAAGTAGATTTATCTGCAGTGAGTTACCTTTTTGGCATCCCTAGTGTCTTTTGTCCTATCAAGTTCCCTTTGAAGCAACAGTCAGAATCTTACCTGTAGCATAACTCAGCCTGGGACCAGCAGTGCTTTGACGTCTTGGGCTTATTCTCCAAGCCTGTCACTTTTGCATCACCTTTTTCTCCCTGTGTTGGACCTTGTGGCCATCAGTTCACGTGAGAGCTTTGGGGTGGCAGAGACATGAGCCAAAGTGGACGTATCTGGTGTAACTGCTACTTAGCAGTTTAGATCAAAGAGTGTGGATCTGAGTAAGGGAAGATGGTGTGTGGCAGAGTGGGAAGTTAAGGAGAAGGTTTATTTTTCACAAAAGAGCTTAGCTATCTATAAAATGGGGGTGTGGGTCCTCTCTCTAAACATTCACATTTCATATGTCATTTTAGGGTATAGCAGAGCCCCTCGCAGCCCATCCACAGGTCCCGGGGGAAGAATCCCTGCTGGCAACAATCCTAGATCTGCAGTCATCAGACCCACATACTGGTCTTAGCCTTGTGTCTGCCAAGTTGTATAATCTGTATTGGATTGTTCAGTGTCTCCAAGCCTGATTTTTCTTAAAAAACTTGGGGCCATTTCCAACATCAGTGTTCTGTGATGGCAGTGAAAATACAGCATGGAAGGGAAGGGTTATTATACACAATCTTCTTGATTATCCTTTAACTTTAAGATTGAAAAAGGTTTCTAATTATTGCCTGAATTGATTAAAGGTATAATCAAAATATGACACTAAATTATTGTTTCTTGTAGACCATGAAATTCAGAGGCAAATCAATGAACTTGAGAGTGGAGGTGAAATTCTGAATGAAACTCTCTCATTTGATCCCAAGCTGGGGTGAGTTTGTATTTGTAAGCACCTTAAATACAGTGGGTGGGCGCGAGAGGCCTGGGCTCAGCTGCAGACTCCTTAGCTTCTCTGCACTTGGCTTTCCTCGTTAGCAGGCAGAGAACACCGCCGCCCACAGGGGTGTGATACACCCTCTTGGTCAAAGTCCTCAGTTTCTTACTTCCAGCTTCCTTGCTTTATAAAAAAAATTTACTTTTAAGTAATCTCTCAGGCCTATACCAGCTTAGACTAGAGGTAGATACACTAAAACCTGGTTGCAGTTTGTTTAGACCTATCTCTGACCTTGATTTTCTGACTCATTTCTGAGGATTTTATTCCTTAAGCAGAGTACTATTGAAAACTCCAAAGTGTAAAATCTTGAGCTAACCAAAGGCTGGAAACTTGGCTGAGCTGTAACTCAGTGGTAGAACACTTGCCTAGCGCATGCAATCCCTGGGTTCCATCTCCAACACCACAAAAACATTTTTTTTAACTTGGAAACAATGAAGCAATTTATTGCTGATGGAAGTTTGAAGAACTTAAATTTACCTATGTCCCCATATAAGTTGGGGAAACCCTTTTAATCAGCTTTCGCCTATAGTGACAGATACTGCAGATAAACAACATACAAAGAGAAAAGCTTTGCTTCACACACAGTGCAGTGGCTGTAGTCTGTGGTTGGTCGGCCCTGTGGACTTGGACCTGTGATGTACATCGCGGCAGGGAAGTGGGAGGGAGACCAGCTTCCCGCAGTCCCTTTCATGGGCACAGCTCCAGCAGCCTGGGCGCCTCCCACCAGCCCTACCTGGTAAAGTTAGACCTCCTCCCAGTAGCCCCAAGCTGGGAACCACACCTAGCTCCCCTCCTCTGCCTACAGGGTAGCTGTATTGCGAAGAGCGTCTGCTCAGTGTTTTCTTCTGACTGTTACAGGTGCACCGTGCCAATGAGGGACAAGGAAGGAAAACAGGACTACAGGTGACCACCTCTCCTGTCAGATACCATTACCTACTGTGGGTATGGGCATGTTTCAGATCCATTCAGAGACCATGATGACGCTGGAGACCTCATAGGAGCCACTGTTCATTGTTACTACAATGAAAATCAGTGTGTACCCTGGGATTTGTTGGCCCCAGAACTGCTTGTTTGATGGGATTTGGCTCTTGCAGACACTTGTTCACTTGCTTCTGTGTCAGTTGCTGTAGCTGAGCAAAGAGGATGCCAGTTGAGGTCGGTGCCCTGGCCTTTCTTGTTCTTACCTTCAGCAGCAAATGCTGTGATGCACTGAAGTGCCCCGAGAGGAAATGAAAACGCGCGTATGTGTATGTTAATGCAGTTCCCTTCAGACCTCGGGGCGGGGGGGGATGCTATTTCATTGATGGAGTAAACAAGTTGGAATTAATAGAGGACCTGTGAATAAATCCATTAGTAATGATAGGCTTGAGATAAATTGAACCTCTTGCTTTTTCCATTGAGTTGAGCAGGTTGCAAAGATGGAGCTTTAAGCAATGAGGTTGTTGAGATGAGCCCACCTCTCCTCTGTGCATTGCAGGGGCTGTGCGTGCCTTTGTAGCCAGCAGGAAGGAGCACAGGTAGCCCTCACCCCAAGGACTCCTGGCCTGCCTGTGAGCTCCTAGGTTCAGGCTGTGTCTCAGAATAACCTTCTTTGTTCCTCAGTGCTGCTCCCGACCACCGTATTATGCTGCTTTCTTATGGAACATTGTTCAGATTTTTGTCTAGGTCCCTCAAAGCCTCAGATGGGGCTTTTTCAGCCTTAGATGGGGCTTTTTCAGAGGTGGCTGAGTGTGGAGTATGTGACTGATTTATGGTGCAATGCTGGGATTAAGGGTGTGTGAGTGCTAAGTTGGCCCACTCATTGGTTAGGCACTGCCCTCATCCTAGTAGCCTAGATAGAGTATAAAAGGGGCAGAAAGAGGCCATTAAGGTCCCTTGTTGCTTTGCTACCTTCTGCCCACCATGAATGTTACTCCTCTGTGAGGCCTGTCTGCCTTGGAGCCAGCTCACTGTGGACTGAAACCTCCACAAACTGTGAGCTAAATAAACCTCTCCTCCCTTAACGGTGGGCATCAGGTGTTGTGTCTGAGCAGTGAGAAAAGTGATTAAGACAAGCACGGAGTTTGCCTTTTAATTCAGCTGGTGGCTGCTGCTCTGTCGTCCAAGTTGGTAGTTTCAGGAAGCCACCTTTTGGTTTCCTCTTCTCAGAAGCCAGACTGCTTCGTGGCAGAGACTTGCAGTGAGTTGATGAGTTGCTTGCCTCCTAGTCTGTTACCTTTGAACCACGATTTCTTCTTCATTATCCTGCTTTAACAGAAGCCCCTTGACAATTATGGGTAGAGAGAAGACATTACTGCTGGAATGGCAGAGAGCAGGGATGTGTTTCATAAGATATATGCAGTGGTACAGCATCATAGATATTTCTTAAAGTCTTTATTCTTTACAGCAGCTTCAGATTTATAGCAAAACTGAGTGGGAAATAGAATTCTGATATACTCACTGCTTCCTGTCCAACCCAGTGCCCCTCGTTAACGTCTTGAGTTTGTGTGGTCTTTTTGTTACAGTGATGAACTGATTCTGATGGCTCATTATTCACTAAGGTCCATAGTTCCCACGAGCGTTCAGCCTTCGAATCTACACTCCAGGCTTTGATGTGTATGTAGTAACACATACCCGCCGTGACAGCGTCATGCAGAATTGTTTCACTGCCCTAACATGTCCTGTGCCCCACCTGCTCACCCCTCCTTCCAGTGTCCACATTTTGTTTGGGCAAAATCTGTACATGCCTAGACCTGTCGGGGAGGACAGTTTGGGGTTTTTTTTGGTTTTTGTTTTTGACTTTTTGTTTGTTGCACAGATGCTGCCAAAAGTAGGAATTAAAAAACAGGGGAAAGTCACTTTTCTTCCTAATACATAAATTGTTCTTCTTTGGTCCTCTTATTTCCAGCCTATGTTTTGTGAATGTACTTTATCCGTGATTGTAAATTGAAGTGTGGTTTAGCCCTGTGTTACACTTATTTCACTCACCACTGCTTTAGAAGCGTGGGAGATGGCAGGTCTTGTGACTTGGGCACTTCGCGTGCACTGTACACACAGACTTCCCTGGGAAACAGAAAATTGATAGAATAGGACATGCAAAAATATTTGCAAGTAACATAGCACCTAAGCCCAGAGACAATCATATCAGAGGTAGATTTGTGATTCTTATTAGTCCAGATATTCCAGATTCAGGTCCTGTCTGCTCTCTCTGCCTAGGTTTATGCCAGAGCCCAACCTGCCTCCCCTGGTGCTCTACGACACAGCGTCTCTGCCTGCGGGTGTGGACTCTAAGCAAGTAATCAATATCGACCAGCTTCGAGATGCGCTGCCTGAGCTGCCCAGTGCAACCCGGGAGCGGCTGGTCCAGCAGTACGGGATGCTGCCTGAGCACAGCTTTGCACTGTTGGTGGGTACCATGGGGTGGAGAGGGGCACAGCTCAGCGGCTGGACCCTCTCTGGAGGACCCTGCACATACACTTGGTAGAGGAGGGGCCGATTTCTCCCTGAGTACTTAGGGCCTCTCGGGAGAGTGAGGTGCAGTAACCCTTGCTCACTGCCACCACCGTGCATGCTCCTCAGACAGTGTCACATTTTTATTTCTCTAGCAGAGATGTGAACAGCTGCACATGGCAGCCATGGAGACTGGAAGTCAGTCCAGATGTTATGGATGAGTGCTTTCCCATGTGTCTGCAGGACAAAAAATCAGGGTATAGGGTTTTTAGACATCTCACAGTATCAAACCATGACAGGGTCTGGCAGTATGCTAGGCCCTCAAGCTGCCCTGTTTTTTATCAGTTGTGGAAGCAAACATCTACTCCACACAATGCAGGAAACTCTGACTACAAGGTTCAGTCCTTTGGGGCTTCAGGATGCATCTGACAGAGCCACTCGAGAACCTGATGCCACTGAAATCTGCTTAAGGATTTTCCATCCTTCACAGATCTAGGCCTCATGGGTTTCTTTGTCATAGCGACATTAAAGTGGCACCACATCCGAAAGGGCAGTATTTTGTCACAGTTGTAGTCTTGTCCGTGAAAGGAGGAAATGGAAAGCTTTGTAGCTATGGCTTGCAGGAAGTAAGTATAGGCTGCAGTCATCTTTTGGAGCAGCGGAATCTGTGGGAACAAGGGTTTTGCTTTTTGTGACCAATAATAACTACCTAGGGGTGTTAGATACACATATTTACGTGTGTGTAAGGCACCTCAGTAGCAGCAGCCTGGCGGTGCAGAGGAAAGTCCACAGCTCACTGGGCTCACCAGTGATGCTCCTACCACAAGAAGTGTCCAGTGTGTCTCACATGAAAACTCCTCTTTTTTGACCAATAATGATTAGGTACAGTCTGTTATTCTCTAATACTTTAGACAGACTTGGTCACCGCCTCCCATGGGCTGCCACCATGTCTCATTGATACATCAGTTCTGTCACTGCACTGTAATGGCAGTTCTGTCACCGCATTGCAGTGACACTTGCGTGTATCTGCTCAGCATTTTGAAGACAGCACTGATTCCATCGCTCAGCGCAGATGGACACGGCAGTGTTCTTCATCCCAGCTCTCAGACCGTAGGAATCTGTCACTTGGTGTCCTATACAGAGCAGATCTTAACCTGAGCCTCTTACACTCGTGCACTTTGCCCGGTTTGGTAACAAACCTGGGTTTCGGTCTTACACTTCTTCCCTACCGTCCTCACCAGTGATCTCCCAGCCCCCTTGAAGTAAGTGCTGAACCCCAGACCTGTACTTCATGGCTGTTTGCCAGCTTAGGTAGGGACGGGGAGCCGGGGCCAACACTTCTCAGCCTCACAGTCACTCGCTTCTTTGCGTTTGGCCATTGACCAGCTGGGGGAAGGCCAGTCCTTTGAGGCAGCATGTGGTAAACAAGGTTTTGTGGCCATTTCTTCCCAAAAGACTGTGACCTAAGAGAAGCTAATGCCTAATATGATATTCAGAATCCTGTTATGTAACGCCTTTCTGCACAAGAGAAGAAAAATGACCATTTCAGATCTCTCTCAAGAACATGGCTATTTCTGTGCGGGGTTATTTCAGTGTCCAAAAATATTCATCTTCAGAGATCGTTTCTGAGATTGTTCCGCTCTAGGCGACGACTGGCATGCCCTGGGCTGGTGACTGTCATCGTTGTGCTTGTGTCCCTGTCTCCATTCATGTGTCCTTTGTGGAGCCAACACCTAATGGGCTTTGAGCAAATGTTTCCAAAATGGTGACAGACAAGCTAGTCTGTGTCTTCGTAGTTTATTTAAGCAAACCTACCTTGGATGGTGGGGCTCAGCTCTTGGACGAGCCTCTGCTGTGTAGCAGGTGCTGAGGCCGAGACTGAGGGCTTTTTGGTTTTAAGATTTTTTTGTTGTTATTGTTGCTGTTGCCTCCCTAAAGTTTGCTCACGTACCTGTTACCACAGCTCCCAGCCCCGGCGCAGACTGTCATAGGGCTGGGATGGGAGCCTGGAGGAGGTGGCGGCTGACGCCATGGGGACAACGAAAGAGGGTTTTAAGAAGGAGATGATGCTTTTAAGCCTTTTTTTTTAAAAGAGACTTACTCTCTGGTACCTTAAATGCATATTTATTTTTATAGGTTACAGATAATAGGTTATTAATTTTTAAAAGTCAAAGGACTAGACTTGAAATTTCCAAGATGAATGAGAGTAGAACAAGGTAAGCCTGGACAGAGAATGATTCAGACAAATTGTTTTCCTGAAATTAGGCAGCCTGAGCCCTTTATGATTCCATAATCATTGGAAGCAGAGTTACTCATAATATTCCCAAAAATGATATGTTCATGTTTTTCTCTGCCTTCGTCAGAAACACAACAGATTGCTGAGAAGGGCAGATGCACCAATCTAATGAACCATCTTTCAATTTAAAGAGTGCCCAGGAGTATTCATTAAATAAATAGCAGGCATGGAGGTGTGCTTTGCAGGGGCGCTGCTCTGCTCCCGCTCCGCCTTTGGATTGCCTGTTTAATTAAGCAGTGTGCACAGGCTGTGCCCACGCACAGGCCTCACCCACGAACAGCAAAACTGTGGAGTTTAACTCACCTTTATCACAGTCTGCATCTGCGTTGTGTTTTGCAGTGAGTAGTGAATCATGTATTGTTAGCATGATCTTTGATATTTAAAGAACTCCCAATCCTTAGCATCAAGCACACAGCAGGCCTTGGTGACTGATGGACACAGGAAAATCCCAGGAGTAGTGGTGCTCCGTGTGAAAGCAGTCCGGTTTCCAAAGGGCACATGCGGAAGCCTCCTTTTGGGTGGTGCAGCTCGTCCAGCTACAGGCAATAAGCCCCAGTTGGCTGCTTCTGCCACATCACATCCTGTGACCACTGCAGGTGACTCAGTCTGTGCGACTGTTGCATTTTGAACTGGTTTTATTAGGACATTAAATCATTCTGCATTGAGTTACTTTTCTGGACCCTCCCGAGAATCCCCTCCTGAAAGAAAACCTAAAGTTTGTTTTCTGGCCACTGGGGAGTGAATTCAGGGCATTGCATATGCTAGACAGGTGCTCTACCACTGTGCAATGTCCCTGGCCCACTTTATTTTTTCAGACAAGGTCTTGCTGAGTTCCTCAAGCTGGCCCCAAACTCGTGTTTCCCTGCCTCCTCCTCCAAAGGGCTGGGATTACAGGCAGGCATGTGCTACTGTGCTTGGTTAAAAAAAAAAGCCAAACAAACAACAACAAAAAAAACTCCAGCTGGGGCATGGTGACACACACACCTATAATCCCAGCACTCAGGAGGCTGAGGATCATTGCGAGTTTGAGACCAGCCTGGGCTACAAAGTGAGCTCAAGGCCAGCCTGAACTGCACAGGGAGACCCTGTCTCAAAAGACAAAAAAAAAAAAAAAACCCACATATTACTGTTCCATTTTTTCCAGTCATGTAAATATCTTTCCCCATCTGAGACTTTAAGCTATTTAACTAATCTTTCTTTCCAATCTTATGTCAAACTGCCTTGCTTTCAGACCTCGCCTATGAAGACTAAGGAATAAAAAGACACGGAGATGCGGGTGTTAGGGTTCTGAAAGTGGAGAGCTTCTGACAGCATAACAAGTCCGCCCCTCCTCAGTGGTCCCAGAGTAATCACTGGAACAATTAGTGTCATAGGTATTATGTACGTTTTTCTTACCAAAATCCCAGGCTGATTTCCATGAGGACCCCTCTTCCTAAACCCTGTTGTCTTGTTTCATTCGGGGACTGAAAAGAATTGTACCCATTGTCTAAGCAGCACATTCCAAGGCTTCTTGCTTCCTGGCTCCAGCAGGCTCTGCACTTCACAGTGTACACCAACCCCCTCTTTGTTGGTAGTATCAGGGGTCGGACCCAGCGCCTTTGCACTGGATTACATATCCAGTCCATTTTTTGGTTTCTCTCAGTCTCCACATTACCCAGGCTGGGCTCAGGCTGGTGACCCCCCTTCTTCAGCCATCCAGTCCTGGGATTGTAGGCGCGTGCCACCATGCCCAGTACCACTCACTACTTCTGGTGTAGCCTTACGACAGCCCAGGAGCTGTTGCACTCCCCATTTTCCATGTGAAGAAATGGAGTCTCAAGTTATGGCACTTTCTCATGCCTGTGTTGAGGCCAGTTCACCCACACTGACTGCAGGGAGCAGGCTGTCCTTAAATTCCACTGCCTGGTTGCGTATATAACATGCCGCTGTGCCAAAGGAAATAATGTTTCTGGTTAATGACTGTTGGGATCTCTTGTTTCATTAAGTAAAAAGTAGATTTTACTTTTGTTAACATTAATCCTTTATATAGTCCCATAAATGTTTTGTGAAGCATAGTCATAGAACACAGGTTCATCAAAAAAATTTTGATCACTTCCGTTGCTTTTGATAGTGCCAGACTGCCCTGTAGATCTATCTACCAAATTTATTGAAAATCAACACCAATGAAAAGGAGAAACCATGTCAACTTTCCAAGTAGAAAATTTAAGTCAGAGAAGAAAAGTAATAGAAGCCATTCTCTGGCTGGGCGTGGTGGTGCACATCTGTCATCACAGCACTCAGGAGGCTGAGATAGGAGGATCACCATGAGTTCAAGGCCAGCCTGGGCTACATAATGAGTTCAAGGCTACCCTGAACTACACAGCGAGACCCTGTCTCAAAAAAATATAAACAAACAAACAAAAAAGCCATCCTCTGTAGTTTTATTTGTTTTACTAGAAGTACAATGGCTCCTCCTACCTGAGTCATTGAGAAGTTTCTCCCCCTGGGGAGGGAGAGGGTGTGGGGTGATGTGGCCTGGTCCCTCATGTCCTTCAGCCTGGTCCATAACAGGCACTTGGGAAGTACCAGATGTGAGCTCCCAGGGCAGCTGGCTGTATATGAAGTTGTAGAGGGAAAGATTTGAATTTCCTCTTCATGGGAGATTTCGGTGGAGGAAGGATTGGCGGGCAGCCCCAGTGTGAGGGTTTGCGGTACTTCCCACCGGGCGCTGTCACTATTGTGAAACAAGTGTTGGCCCTGTCCTTTTCATGCTTTCACAGTGCCCTCACAGGGCAGTGCCCTGGAGCCCTGGCAGAGGGGCAGATGCCCTTGATTCCCACCTTCACCACTTAACACTGGGAGCTTGGAGGCTCCTCAAAGGTAGCCAGAGCTGGTCCCCTTCCTGGCTGGAAGAAGAGAGGTGACTCAGCCCAAAGCTAGTAGACAGGGGAGGAAATCAGTGTAAAACATCTAAATATAGCCGAGCGGAGTCCCCAGATTGTGTGCCAGGAAGAAGAGCGCTGATACCAACATAAAACAGTCCAGCGAGAGGGGAGCCGTGCGAGGCGGAAGTGTAGAAAACCCCAGCCTGGCCCGGGGAGACCATAGGGAAACAGAACCGAGCGCCCTGCGTCGGTAACCTGTGCTGCCACGGTACGCACCAGTCTTGGCATTCAGCCTGTTGTGTTATTTAAACAGTTCCATTTTCTCCGGCCAGTTCCTCCGTGTTGAAAGTCATAATCCTTTGTTTCTGACATAGAAGAAGTTGAGATGTCTCCAAGGGACAAAGAAACAGAAAAGCTGTCCTGACCACAGTTGGTTGTTAAATGGATTATTTTTCAACAATTTTTCTTTAAGTCTCGTAAGCTAGAAATAGCCTGGTTTGTTTCCTGGATGAATTGCATATAAAACAACTCCCCGTGATAAATATCTTTACAGCCTGTCTAGTCCTGCTCGAAAGCTAATAGTCTGACATAGCATCTGAAACTCTATCGACTGGCTGCCCGGCCTTGCCGCGGTACAAAGTGCTGTAGTCACATTCTAAGTACCACTGAAGGAAAATCCATTTGGTCAACGCTGTCGCCAGCCATATTTCACCTCCCTGCAATTTTCAAAATTGATTTTATTCATTTTATAAATTGGCACCCAGGGCTTGCCAGCTTAAGGGTGCTTTTACAGTTACCCTACACACTGAAAAAGTAACCCAACCCTTGTTGCAGTAAAGCTAAATAAGAAGGTGCATCTTCTGGCTCTGCCCCTCCAAGAGCAGCGCGTCCTTTCTTCAGATGCTAGTGACAGAGTGACACGAGGCCTTCAGAGGTGCCCTCGGAACCAGTCCTCGGGGAGGGAGAAAGTGCAGGGAGTGCCCCGCCTTGGGGCCCACAGCTGGTTCTGTCCCAGTGCATCCGAAAGCCAGCTGATCCTCCTTGGGGAGTGGTTTCCTTTTGGGGGCAGATACTGTAGACTGTCCCAGGTTCCTGGCAGGTCTCCGAGGTGTGCTTGTCCACACTGCCAAAAGCCCATCGAGTGCCAGGCTTCTCTCCAGGTGAGGACCAGTTGACAGTGGTGATTTGAGGCGCATTGAAATGTGACTACAACAGGATTGATTTATTGACAGCGCACTTCACGGGCCCATGCTTGCAGATAGTCTTTCAGTTGTGCTGCTCAGCTGTCAGCTTTTATTACCTTAATTATTTGTATCTTGATTATCCAAGGGAAATTCTTATTCCCAAGTTGGTTTCTCTCCACTTCTCTCCTAGCGTGAGTGCGTCTATGAGAATGTAGATGCACACTCACATTAGTCTAAATGCTCTGTGCACAGGACTGGTGGCCTGGGGTGAACTCAGGCTGTGTGTACTTCTAGCTCTGCTGAGAACTCGGCACGAGGGAAATAGTTCAGATTTCTTCCTGCTCAGACGTTAGAGGCTCCCAAGCCCGCTGGGAAAATGACACAGGGATGGGAACTGTGGGGAGCAACACAGGACCATTGATTTCTTAGCCTGGAGGCTGTACCTGTGGTGTCTGTGGCTTTTCAGAACTACTTCCAGCCTTCTGTTCTTGGAGGTGGCAGCAGTGGTTCCAAATTCTTCCTGCTCTCTCCTGATGTACTCAAGTAAGAGTCCTGTGTCCTGGCCAGGCTCACACTACCTGTTACTTCTTGATTTCCCCACTGAGGAAACCTCCGTGGTGAGTTGTTTTTCTCTCTCCAGGTTCACCCACTGAGAGTCCCACAGCGTGGGAGGACTGATCCCCATCACAGGCTGCAGGCCCTGCCACGCACAGTGCCGCCCTTTACTTCTGCCATTTCTGCCTCTTGTCTTAGAGCTGCTTCTCTGCAGGCCACTTTCCTTCATTTCTGTCGCCAGCGCCAGCATCTCATGTTATTTTTAGGACCACGTTTCACGAAGTTGTTGGGTTCCAGCTTTGTTTTTCTTTGTAAGAATGACCGGGTTCACAGGAGTGGGGGAGCAACAGTCCCTCCATATGCAGGTGATGGGCGCCTTAAGTCTAAGTCCACACAGATGCCCGGGGCCCCACCCCCCACCCCTGCCACACACAGGACTGGTACGGTCTAGTTGGTGCCTCTGCAGAATGCCGCAGGCTGAACATGAGGGCCTTGCCCAGCTGAAACCCACCACTCAGTCGGGACAGGTAGGCCTTGTGGACAGACCTCCGCTGTCACCACTGGTGTGACTGCCCAGTTAGCTGTAAACCCGCCACTGGAGTTACCTCCACCAGAGGGACAGCTGCAGGAAACAGAATGCAGCCGGGTATGGGGTGCACGCCTGTCATCCCAGCACTCGGGAGGCGGAGGCTGGAAGGTCAGAGCAAGCACAGGGCCAGCCTGGGCTGCAGAGTGAGCTCAAGCCTGAACTGCACAGGGAGACCTTGCCTCGAAAAGATGAAAAAAAAAAAAATTCCAAGCTAATGAGAAACTGGGATTGTTCTCCTTACGTCAGAAGGCACTTGGGACTCGTGCAGCCTGTGGGTCTGAGGAGCCCCCGGGGACTTGTCTGCATGGAGGGATGCCGAGGCGAGGCCCGAGGACCACCGGCTGCCTGTCTGTCCCAGGAAGCCCTGGGCAGTGCGGCTGTGTGCACATCTGCCCCAGTCTGGGAGTTGGTGTGCGCCGGGCTGCGTGGCCAAGGTGTGCCTTGCAAAGGGAGTGAGTGCACTTGCCAGTTTTCTCCCTCCCATTTTTAAGCTATGCTGGGGGCCTCTGCAACATCTTTAGTATGTTAAGAGTCTTTGAGCAGCTGGTAGATAGCAGATACAGTAATGGAAGTGGGGGGAAGGTGCTTTCTTCCGATGAGCTCCTAGCCCCACGTGGTGCCCGACACTGATAGGTGGCTCAGTGTCAGACCCCAGAACAGGAGGGGCACATTCTTCTGCACTGGGTCACACAGAAGCTAAGCGCACAGACTGCAGCAGTTTGAATCCCAAGCCTGACAGCACCTCAGTGTCCTCGTGGGCAAGAGAGTCTTACTCGGTCTTTGCTCGCAGGCTGCTATTGGAACTAAATGGGTCCATACACGGACAGCATGTGGAACAGCATGGGGCACCTGTAATTGTTACTGGGGGTGCTGCTGTGAGCTTGTAGCAGCTGCTCCCAGGCTGGCTGATATCACTGTGCCCAGCAGGTGTAGTCGTCCCCTTGCCCAGTTACCCACCTTTCACCACGGTCCAAAAATTCAGATGAAAACTTGCAGAAATAATTCATAAGTTTTTAAAACCCTTGTTCAGTTTTACTATTAGGGATCATTGTTGGTCTCTTACTGTGCCTGGCTTATATGGTAAGCTTTATCACAGTCATGTATGTGTAGGAGCACACCTAGGGCTTAGTACTGTCTGAGGTTTCCAGGTCCCCCGTTCTTGTGGGGGTGCTTAGTAAATACTCTTGAGAGCTGTTGACCAGCCCAGGAATGCTAATCCAGGCCCCTTGGGGCTGCCAGGAAGCTCCCCGTCACATAACCAGTGGTCTTGTCCTTGGGCTGGTGCTGTCTGGGCTGCCTTTCCTTCTCCTACTCTGCCCTGAGCCACTGTCTCTCAGGTTTCCTTCTGCTTATAGAGTCCAGCCTCATTTCTGGGCCATCATCAGGTTCCCTGTGCACCTGGCCTGGAACAAGCATGACAGTTAAGAAATGGACCTTCATCCTCTTCCAGATGCATGGTCTGCGGCATCTTGCCGTCTCTGAATGTAGCTGCGAGAGACCCTGTGCAGGGCGAACCAAGGCTCCTCCCTAGCGCAGGCAGCAAATGCAAAGTGGAGCATCTGCACTGCCCTCAGCAGCACCAAGGCCCAGAGAGGACCAGAGAGCCCTTAGTAACAGGCAGTTCCTGCTGGCATCCAGCAGAGCCCTGTGCTGGCTCTGGATGTAATTGAATACTTCAGGAAGTTTGATCATAATGGGGAAAAGATGCTTCCTGGTCCTAGATCTGTGAGATTGTCTGGTATTGAACATAAGGCCCAACCTGTCGTCCCGCCCTTTAGCTGTCTCGAGAGGGAGCATGGGAGTCACATCAGCCAGGAGGCCTGGCTGGCGGTGCAACTGAAGTTCCGCCTCTGTCTGGTGAAGGACAGCTGAGTGCCTGCAGCTTTGGGGAAGACGCTAACGGTCCCCTGTGGCAGTGGTCTCCCTATGTTGCTCCAAGCACACTTTTTACGTAAGGGACTTGCCAGGCCACTCTTTCTGAGGAAACCAGATGGCCGCGCTGCCGGGTTCACCAGAGACTTCTAGATTGGCACCAGGTTTATTAGTATTTGTAGTCTTGCAGAAGAACTAAGGAGACTGAAAGTGCAGAATGACCCAGAGTGTCCCCGGAAGGTGTGCGCCTGCTCTAAAGAGCTGGGGCAGGCAGCTGAGCAGCGCATTGATCCATCCTTCTCCAGGCAGCGCGGCGGCCGCACAGCCTCCTCTGGCCCCACTGCCTATAGCCAATTCTCACATCTGCTTTAAATCGTGCACTGAGACCGTGTATCCCCAAGTGAAGTGTAGTTCCAGCTCGGAGAAGCTTCATCACAGTACTGACGTGAAAAGACAAACAGAAATCTGACTTGTTGTGTTATCCATCCAATAAAAAACCACCCAAGGGTAGAGGAATGGATATTCATCACATCTAGCCACTCAGCCAAGCCTGCCGCCCCAGCGCTATATTTCTAGGTGGATTTTGGGAGCCTTTCCTGGCCAGAGCGGAGGTCTGACAGCTCATTTCCCCTGTGGCCTGGCCTTGCGCCTGGTGCAAACAAAGGGAATTCTGCTCACCTGACTGGGCCCATGCATACCACTGCAGAAGTCTCACTTCCTGGAAGTTGAGCAACACTTCCTCTTCCTATTCCTGGATTTGCCCTTAGTCAGACAGGCTGCTAAGATGGCCTTTGCCATGGTTTAGCATGAGCAGAACAACAGCCTTGGCCTGAAAGCAGAGCGATTGACCAGGAGAGTATTCGGTAGGCTCCTCACCAGAGAATGTGTGTCACAAAAGGCGTGTAGATTTTTTTGTAATGGAATTATATCCTAGCAACTGTGCTTGTGTATATATGACCACTTCTACAGAAGCTAAGCTTTGAAGACTAGCTTTTGTTAACATGGCATGCTCTTTCCCAGGTCCTCCTTTTTCCAGAAAGTTCTTTCAGTTAATGAGAGTGGGAGCCTTAGCTGTAGTATAAGAAGATCTCGAGGAAAGTATAGTTTGGCTTGGATTTCAGCCGGTGAGAGGGGAATCTGCTGCTCCAAACAGAGGCCCTCTGCAGTGGGAAATCTTGGCCTCCCCTGAGAGCAGAACATGTTTTTACTTGTGTTCACTGAAATATGTGGCTGGTGGAGGAACACGTGCTAAATTTCTGGGTTCTGCCAGATCGCTGTAAGCTGACGAGTACCCCCGTCCTCTCACCCATGATTGTGGCAATTCCAATTTCAAAGATAAAGCAGGCACTCACGTGTGACTTACAGCAAGCATATGGTCAGGGGACAGACGTGGCGGTGTTCATGGCACGGGCAGAACAGTCTGGACCTGACCTCTGCAGCTGACAGTGGAGGGGTGACACGAAGCAGAGTCTCCCTGAAACAGGTCTCCATGCTGAGCCACCCCAGCCAGTCTGTCACTGCTCAACGTGACGGTTATGGCAGGCTGGCTGCGCATAGCTCAGCCTGGAAGGCCTGGAGGCCGGGGGTCACCGCAGTGGTAACGGGGATGGCCAGTCTGGGTCTTGGGATGATGTCATGGTGCGTACAGACAGTTATGATGCACGACCCGCTTAAATTTTCTCAGAGATGGAATATTCTGCCCATTCCTTCTTGATCTTCTCCATTTCTTACCTCATTTTTTAGGAGTCACTAGGTCTCTCTGGCAGAGGCCAGGCCTGGGAAGGGAGGGAGCATTACATTCAGGCCAGGCGCTATGGGCCGGTGGCAGCTGCAGGACTGGCTGCCAGGCACAGGGTGATGTGGAGGCGGGCGCGCTCAGGGATGTGATCTTCACTGCCCTCTGGTCCCCGAGGCCAGGGCTTTCTTCCTTCGAAATAAAATACTGTGTAAATGCGGAGTGGTGGAGGTAGAAGTAGAATATTTGCTGTTTACTGAGAGTGATCGGAGTTTTCTGGTGGCAGCTCCATGCTGGGGAAAGTGGGTGTCTTACAGGGGCAAAGGGTGGCAGTTGCAGATTTGCCTTCAGAGTGCTGAGCTTTCGTTTTTTGGATGCTTTATATAATTTTATTTTTAACAGAATGAAGCTGGCCTGCTGCAGTTCTTCCAAAATGTGATGAAAGAAACTAGGGCAGAGCCAAAAAAGGTGACGAGCTGGGTGCTCAACACGCTCCTGGGCTATTTAAAGCACCACAACCTTGCTGTGAGTGAGAGGTGAGTGGGGCGGGGGCTGCTGTCTTTCTCCTGATGAGCTTCGTGTCCAGAAGCAGCTGAAATCGGACAGGGCGAGTTTCCCTTCTCCTTGCTCTATCAGCACCTCCTAACAAGACCACAAACCGCGGTGCACTCCAGAGTCTAAAAATACCCACATGCACCTGAATGTTTATGTGTCTGCCTGCTCCTCCGGCTGAGCACTGTCCTCTGTGCTGTGCTGGGGGCTGGTGGCTTTAAGGTTAATCAGATGGGTTTTACCCACTGGAGCAGGCACAAACTTGGAGGAAAAGTCATTTCCACATGATCCTGTTCGGGTAGGTATGCACAGGGACAGGCCAGGGCACCAAGATGCGGCTGCAGAAATCAAGCGAAGCTTCCCCTGGGCAGATGTGTACGCTGCGCCCTGAGGAACTCGGAACTCGAGTTGCTGGGGGTGGGAAAAACCCAGGGCGTGTGGTCTGGGCAAAAAGCAGTAATGCCATGCTCAGGGACACGTGCCACAATGGGTTCAGGAAACCCAGAGACTGTGGCATGCTCAGGCAGGCAGAAAAGCGGGGCGCAGAGCTGGAGTGATGACCAGGGCCCCCTGGAGAACTTCTGTACAAAGCCTCAGGTTACAGCTCCACTCCCCTCTGACACTGGAGGAACGTGGTGTACAGTACTTAGCTTGCGTTGCTGTAACGTATGCAGACGGCTGGCTTTGAGAGAATTCCTTCCAGCTCGGGAAGCTGGGAAGTCCTGATCGAGGTGCTGACTGAGTCAAGTCCCTTCCTAGGTGCGCTGGGCCGTCTTCTTGCTGTCTTCACAGGGTGGAGTGTTGGGGAAGTTATCAGTTATCAAAGGGCGCCAGTCTTACCGTGGGCCTACCCTCGTGGCCCCACCCACCCTAACCACCTCCCAGAGGCTCCACCACCTTGTACTGTCACACTGAGCAGCGCATCCGGTCCTCAGCAGAGCAGAGCCAGCAGACGGGGGGGAGACTGATCGGGCCTGTCTCGCAGTGCTGAGAAGGAGGGCCCCAGGCCAAGCCGAGGTGGTACCGGCCTGGCTGAGAAAGTGGCCCCAGTTATGAGCAGTTCTCTCAGGCCTGTTCAGCTCCTACATTCTTAATCGGGCGTGAGGGGACATCTGGTCTCAGAGGAGGGAGGGGAAGCCAGATGCGCTCAGTGGGAGGGATACAGAGGCCCATGGTGAATTTGGATGTGCTGAGCCTGAGCTACAGCGAGGTGTGTGGGTCCACAGCGGACCTGAGACTGCTGCAGGGTGTGACTAGGAGGTTCTCCTGGCTGGTTACAAAGCCCACGTCTGTCTGGACTCCGCCACGTGCCAGACAAGAGGAGCAGCAGCCCTCAGGACTGGCATGGGCTCAGCTCAGGGCAGCCGGTGCAGGACCTGCTCGGCGGGAGAGGCCAGCTCAGCTGAGACCCGAGGCGGGCGGGTGAGGCAGGGCGAGGGCCCCAGCACTTGCTTGCGGAGCAGCATACGTGACCATCCTGAGGTGAGACTCTGGTGCACCTGCCAGCGGGACTCACATGTAGCAGCAGGGGAAATGGGCAGGTGGCCAGGGAGGTGGCGGCAAGTGGGGCTAGCTAGGGAGCAGCCCGAGGCGCTCTGGCCTTTGGCTGAGAAGCGGGGACCATGAGGTAGAACCCGAGACACAGTAGCAGAGGAGGTGAAGGAAAAGCAGTGGCGAATTGGTGTGCTAAAGGAAAGGCACGTTTGAAGAGGGTAAGACGAGCCCCAGGCCTGAGCGTAGGGCACAGGAAGACAGTGCCTGAGGGGCGGGCATGCAGGTGAGGGTTCCTGCAGGGCCCCGGGGGCTGTGCCCTTCCCCAATTCCTTGCCCTCAGAGGTAACACTACACTGTTCCAGCCTCACATGTGGCCTCTTGCACTGGGCCTGTGTGCATGTGTGTCTATGTAATGGTGCGACCGTGAGGGGTCAGGTCACTTCCAGATTTGAGCCTGTACAGCCTGGCCCTGGGTGAGCGCCCCTAATCTGCCCCTCGGTCTCCTCACTGTGTGTGTGGAGGGCACCACTGGCCTAGAAAGGGTGGGTTTTGGTCTGTTTAATGTTTTTGCGGTGGTGGGCACGGGACCCAGGTGCGGAACCCTCCTTACATGCTAGGCAAGCACTCCTGCTTAGTGACACCCCAACCCCCCATGGAAGGCTCTCTCAGGAAGACGCCCTGAGCCTGGCGTGCAGTGGGCCCCGGCGCCCCCTCCTCTGCTCGGGCCCTGCCTTCCGTGGCCATCTGCCCCGACACGACCTTCCCGTTCACAAACGCCACTGTTCGTACTGAGCTGCCACACCCACTCAGAAGGCAGAGACGTGGCTCTTCCAGAGTCTGAGAGGCTGGGGAGCATTTGAGGCAGGAAAGGCCTGTGGCTCACACTGGGAAGCCGAGGGCCACAGTGACAGAGAATCGGTGTGTTTTAGGGGGAGGGCCAGGGTGGGCACACTGAGAAGTCTGTGGGCATGCAGGGAGCAGGAGCAGGCCCAGCACCCCAGACAGTGGCTTCCTCGGGGAGCGCTGGCCTTGTGCATCAGTGTTGGGGAGGAGGCTGAGGGGCCTGCTTCCTGCTCCGGAGCTGTTCACAGCATAGTGGGAGCAGAGGAGGAAAGTCACTCAGGCCAGAGGAACTCAGGAGGGCTCCAAAAAGACGAAGGGCTTGTTTTTCCGGGGTAAATGTTACTGTGAGGTCTCTCTTGCCACATCGTTGGCTGTCATTCCTGGAGCTGTTGCATTTTAGTCTTGGGAGAGAGCGCTGACATCTTCTGGTTCCACTCTTCCTCTAGTAGACAAGGAGCGTCCCTCAGAGATGAGGTCTCTTCCCTCCAGTGGCACAATGGCCAGAACTGGGAGCCAGTCTGCTGACCTAGGCCTTAGGATGTTCCTAGTGCTGGTCTGTGAAATTAAGGGTGCACTGTGCAGCCATTGGGTAACTTCTGCAGGCACCCAAGGACTGCTTGGTCTATTGGGTGAACAGGTAGCCTGTGGCATTAGCCCAAACTGTCGTAGAGCCCCAGCAGGACCCGATTTTTAGTAAACACACATGGTCATTCCAAAGTAAGTAAAGAGGAAGCCATGCAACCATTCTGTTTTAAAATTGATGTGGAACAAGAACTGAGATGCCCAAACCAAGCTGTAACAGATCTGTTCTTACATAATGTGAAGAACATTTACCCAGACTAGTGTCTCAGACCATTTTCTATTGTTAGTAACAGTACCAGAGATTGGGTTCATTTTCTAAATAAGGATGATTTTAGCTCATGGTTCTGGTCCAAGGTTGAGGGGCTGCATCGGGTGATGACCTCCCCTTGGAAGAATCTTGAAGCTGCATGGAGCCTCACAGCGGTGAGACAGAGCACATGAGAGGTCCAGCTGGCCTTTAGAGCAGACCCACTCTCAAGGTAACGCATCCACTGATGAGTGCAGAGTCTACTCACGTCTTACAGGTCTCTCCTGGGCCTGCCTCTTGTAATAGGGATTTTAGCATGAGTGAGAGGCACAGAGCAGTGGATAGACAAGCCAAGCTACGGGGCAGCGTTAACCACTGAACAGTTCACCCCAAGCATTGCTTGGGCAATGCATTTGTTTACATACTGACTGTCTTAGTTACTTTTCTCATTGCTGAGAAACCCAAAGTTAAAGGAAGAAAGGCTTATGTAGCTCACAATTTGTAGAGGTTTCAGTCCATAATCAGCTGGCTCCAAGGCAGGGTGGCTCATGCACAGGGGAAACAGTTCATGGCCACAGAAGACAGGAAAAGCAACAAAGAGGGCCAAACCTCTTTCTGTCTCTTACATTGTATCCAGTCTACTGGGAGTAGGGTGGTGTCAATCCAATTAGTGGACTAATCCAGCAATCACCCACCCTTAATCCCAGCATTGCACCACAAATCAATCACACACTCTAGATTCAGCCGCCTCCAAAAGAATGCTGTGACTGTGTGAGGCTTTGGGGGGGACATCCAGACACAAACAGTACCACTGACTATCCCAGGTATCACTCAGGCAGATATCATTGCAACCGGTTGATTGTTGTAATGAATAAATTTGATAAAATTGTTTTTATATTTCCTGTCATATTAGCTTATAAAAATTAATGAAAAAATAGGCAATTTTTGGCCATCCTGTATTTACATAATTGGACTGGTAAGTGGTTAATTAGTGAACAGCCTTGGCCCCGAGGGCTCATGTGACCAATACTGGGCAGGGCTATAGCAGCAGAGCCCACAGCAGTCACCTGGTGACACCCACCTGGGGAGACTGTGGGGCTGAGGAGGGGGTGGTGGTGACAGGGGGATTAGTCCAACAGTGTGATCTGGGAAAGCATCCAAGGCTTGGGCTGCAGGCATTGGGGACCTTTTAGAGATTGTGGAGGCCACAGGGACAGCCACATCAGAGAAGGCAGCATTGAGAATGCACAGGAAGGGATGGCTCTGACTTGTGTGTGGAGGGATCACTGGGATTGGGTAATGAGGGGCTAGGTTTCCGGGAGTAAGCAGGATTGAGCAAAGCCCATATGAAGGACTGCTCCCAGGTAACCAGGGAGTGGTGCTAGCATCAGGACAGGCGGAGCGGGTGGGCTGGGATGCGGAGGAGCTGGCCAGTGGGGAGGCTGCCTTTGGCTGAGGACAAGGCCAGGCATAATCTGCCCAGTGGGCCCGGGCCTGTTTTGTGTACCCTGTAAGGGGAAGTGTTTGCTTCCTTGCTCTCGGAAGGAGAGGTTCCTGACTGTGGCCCAGCGGGGCTGTGTTTAGCACATGCAAGGCCACTCAGGCAGGGAAGCCTGCCACAGAGACCACATGCAGCCTGCAGAGCTCAAGTGTTTAGTGTCTGGCTCTTGCCAGAAGTTGACCGCCCTGGTGTAGGACAGGTATTGGGTGAGCATGGGGCCTCACAGGACAGGAACGAATGAAGCAGGTAGAGAGCAAATCCAGAGCAGTGGCAGTGGCCCTGGGAGCAGATGCACCTCCATCTGTACACTGAAGAATGCCAAGCACCCAGAGAGCACTGAGCAGGGCGTAGAAGACAATAGCCGAGATAGGGAGGTTACCCAGGAGGCCCAGCTGTTCACAGGGGCTGCGTTTGGAGACGAGTAAGGCAAGGGGAAGTTGGACTCCTGGCAGCAAGGGGGGTGGCGGGGTTGGTTTTCAGCAGAACAGTTTTTGTAGAGGGATGGGGTCAAATCCCAATGACATGTAGGTCACAACCACTAAGGCTAGCTATTTATTTATTGGCGGAAATAGGGTGAGCCCCCAGGCAGATCAGGTAGCTGCAAGGTCAGAGCAGCAGGCGGCATTTCCAAGCTGGAGATCTGAGCATCTGAGGTGAAAGCAGCAGGCCAAGGTGGGGAGCGGTCTGCGTGGGCCCTAGGAGCAAAGGCATGGAGTTGAAAGCATGCGCGCGGAGGGTGTGCTGGCTGGGAGGCGGCGGCCAACCTAGGAAACTCCAGACAAGGAGGTGGAAGGGGAGGGGTGTACGGAGGCTGCCTAGAGCCGCTGCCGGGAGTTGGGGTGCCAGGTGGGGCACTAGGAACTCGGAGATAAACCAGAGGATCCTGAACAGCACCTGTCCCCTGGAGCTCCGTGCTCCAGCATCTTCCACCAAGAGCTTCATGGGTTCTCTCGTAGCAGAAGCACAGAAGGGCGACTTGGACCCAGGACAGTGACAGCAGATCTTTTAGAGACAGAGAGCCCAAAGCACACCCCCAAGCCCACTTGTCTATCACAGAGTGCGAACTCTGCAATGAAACCTTAATTCCGAGGTTTTAGTTTGGATAACACAACTCACACATTAATATCTTTTGTCTTCAAAGCACAGCGACAGTGCTTTCAATGATACAAACAGCCCGCTGCAGCACTCGTGCCATCAGTTCGCCGCCCCCCGACCTACCTAGAACAAGCACAGGACTGAGAGGGCAGCCGTTCCTCTGTGGTTTGGAGCGGGATTGCGAATTGTCAAGGGTGCTGTTCCGGGAATCTGGGCTAGAGGTAGAATTGCGATCCTGAAGGGCTCTGAGAGGTTGGACGAGATTGGTAGATTTGGAAGATCCCATCTCCCTGCCTCTGTAGACACACTGGCCTTGGAGAACCAGGAGAGAGACAAGCGCTGGCAGCTTCAGCTTGTGATGTCACATTCTTCTTTAGTGGAGATGCGTTCGCTGTCCAGAACCCAGTATTGTCTGACAACAGCAGATTAGTAGCTTGTGCTTGTGCTGCCATCATGTCTGAAATCTGATGGCTTATTTATTTAACTAAGGACGGGGTCTTCAAGAGTTCCTATGACAGGCACTGATCTTTGCCAGTGTATTACTCAGGTTTAACCCTGGCATATTTAGAGTTACTACAATCAGCCTTCCGTATTCGTGGCTTCAACCAGTTGCAGATTGAAAATATTTGAAGGAAAAAATTGTATCTACGCTGAACATGTTCAGACTTTCTTCATTATTATTCCCTAAGCAATATAGTATAATGACAGTTTGCATAGCATGTATTAGATACAAGTAATGTGGAGATGATTTAAAGTGTACAGGAGGTGTGCGAGCGCTGTGTCCATACTCGGTGCCAAGGCACAGGGGCACGGCAGAGGAAATAGTCCATGGCAGGGCAGGCAGGAAGCGGCAAGCAGCAAGCTGCACACCTGCCCTCTTTCTGTCCCTTATACTCTACACAGGCTATCAGCCTATTGATTAGTGCCGCCCGCACCCAGGGTGGGGCTTCCCATTTTATCCACACCCAGCAGTGTGCTAAGCCAGTCAATCAGTGGACAAAATTAGCACCACACACCCTTAATCTATATGTATACACCCTGGATCCAACTATCTCTGCAAAGCCCCACCTAAACGCATGAGGCTTGTGGTGGGGGACATCTAGAAGTTATAACTGGGAACCAAAAGGTAACAAGAGCTCCCAAGTGCTGTCACATCAGTCATGAAACCCGTAGTGTAAATGTGTAACATAACTAATGCATGAGGGTCAGGCAGTCGACTTCTCTGGGGAAGTATTTTAAGTTATTTTGTGTTCTTTTTCTGTCCTTCTCTACCTATATGTCATTGCCATGGCTCACAAGTTTGTTTCTGTCTGTCCAAGATTCCTGTGCTGAAATTCTAAGCCCTGATGCAAACCACTATGAAGCAGCTCTGAGAAAAATTTAATATTAACGAACTGGCTTTCCATTTTTACTTGAGAGTTGTCCAAAGCTTAGGCACCTTATCTTTGGTTGGGCAGCAGACTCATAGTGAGTGAACCTCCATGAGTCACTGGTCCCTGCTGAGGCCTGTATTGGCCTATAAAGTTAAAATGCCTCAAAGGACAAGGTAAGGCCACAGCTGAGGATTTTGGGCTCCAGCCCCAATTAAATAAAAGACTGTAGCTGCATATATCTCACTCCTGTAGTAAAGGCCTTCCTGGATATAATATACTTCTCCTAAATTAACATAATGTATTACCTGGAAAAGCCCATAAAAGGATTCCAAAGTTCTGCCCAGATTCCTGCGTTTTCTTTAGTATTCTCCTCCTTTGTTTAAAAACCTAGTGCATATGGGCCACCAAGGAAATTCTTGGTCTTAACCCAAAAAATCTTAAATTCTGTGAGAGGATTGATCCCTTCTAGAGCCCTAAAATCATGTCAGTTGTCTCATTTATTTAAGCCTTCGCCATCGACCCGTTTGGGAGATTGTGGGCCTGATCAGCCCGCAATAACTAAGGGTTAAGAACCCAATAAAGCCCCAAAGTAATGATGGTGTTAGGCAGCAGGGCCTATAGTGGGGAGTGATTAAGTCATGAAGGTGAAGGGATTTATGCCCTTATAAGGGACTAATGCTCTTTGGAAGGAAGCCCCAGAGAACTGGCTCACCCCTAACTCCTGGGAAGATACAGCGAGAGGGTGCCATCACTGAGAGTGATGACCCCATGGCACTCAGCAGACACCATGTGCTGGCACATTCCTCCACAGCTTCCCAGCCTCCCACACTGTGAGAAGGAAGCTTGTATGGCTTATGAGCACCTGCCCGTGGGCTTCTGTAGGGTAGCTAGAACACACTGAGATGATCACTGACCCGTACAGGGCTGGAGATGTCTCTTGCGTGGTCTTGAAACTTAGTTCCACCTCAGTGCCTCTGAGTTCTGCACAGTCTCCACTGTGGGATATGTGGTGATTGTATTTCCTAGGATTACAGAACATCTACACAACAGACATTTCCAGACATGCCTAATTCACTGTACTTGTCAGTCCAAATGGATAGCTGGAGAGGGAAACTGGTTGGTTTTTCAGCCCTCTGCTACTCTTCCTTTTGGAATATGATCAGGATGCTCACCTATATTGTGGACACTAATTTAGTACGCCAGGCACTCTCCAAACTTAATTTCCACTCGGAATTACCTTCCAGCCAAACTTTGGACAAACACATTAAGGATGAGCCTGATGGTTTGGAGTTCACGGAAACAGACACTAGGGCTAAGCTGTAGTTCCCTTCCATGTAAATTACCAGTAAACAATGGGAACCAGAACTTGCCCAGAGGTGTTTGCAGTGGTGAGCATTTCAGAGGCCCGCATTGACACAGACACACTCGTGCGCTCCTTATGTCATCCCTGTTCTAGACCGGTCCCCTCACGACCTCAGACGTCGTCATTAGTTGCAGTATATACTGTAGCACAAGGAGCAGAACTGTTTCTTGGTGAGGAAGTGCGTTGTCCTCTCAGTCATCTTGCTGCATGCCTCGCCCTGCTGTGACCATGAGCTCATGATACCTGACTGGGCTTAGTTTCCCCCTGACTTTCAGTCACAGGATCTTGGCAAATAAGCCATGTCATAGAAGCATAGATGTAATGAGTTCTGGGTCCTGAGTGTTCGAAGCTGGCATGAATTAGAGGACAGAGCCTGTAGAGAGCCCATGAGGACGGCGAGCATGGAGCTGGTAGACGTTGTGTCCAGTATGGAAAATCTCTTACAATTAAAAGGAATTTATATTTGCACAGAAACACTCACAAGGTAGCTTTGTTAGCTGTTTTGTTTGAAGTAATTTTTAGGCCGATCTTTTAGTGGAAAATATTTAATTACTGGATGTTTTTCCCCTTTCTCTTCGTGGTTCATGCATCTTTCAGCCCCTTCCTTTTTTGACTAATGATACTGAGTACTTTACTGCTACAACCTCTGCCAAACAGCTGTCATTGTTGGATGGTGAAATAAGGGGGGAAAACCACTGCCAGTCACCAAAATTTGTTATCTCCTGCACTAAAAAATAAGTAAAATAAGCAGGCCTGTGTGACCTGTTGCGCATCCCTGGTGGTGCCCCTGATTATTTAAGTGTGCAAGAGCGTGTGTGCCAGCGCTGGTAACTGCCCACGGCCCCCTGCCATTGGAAACGCAAACTTACTTTCTCTTTTTCCTTTGGGCGCCGCCAGTCCCATCACAGCCTCTGCACTTGCCGGGCTTCTCAACCTGCTAGACAGCAAGGCGGTCTCTTCGTCAGCAGCTAAACAGGTATGTGCGCCCTTTTAGAGCTTTGCCCAGCTCTACCTGCCAGTAGATGTCTGCTGTGAAACCTAGACGCCATCACGGGGTGAGTTGCATAAGTGAAGAGGCTTTTGTTTTATGTCGTATTTTTTGAGACAGGGTCTCACTATGTAGCCCAGGCTGGCCTTCAGCTTAGGGTGATCCCCCTGCCTCCCAAGTGCTGGGGTTGCACCACCACACCCAGCAGCTGAAGTGTTAAATTCGTGTGATATCCTGATGCTGAAAGGTAGAAGACTTTGTTTAGCAAGGGTGGGAAGCCAGCAAGTGCACAGCAGTTTGCTTCTTGGCTCAGCCCACTGGGGGATGTAGGCATTGTCTGGCTTTGCCCTGAGTGTCTCCCACCAATGTCTGTTAGTGTAGAAGGCTGGGGCAGTGCAGTTATGGGGCAGCCCTGGCTCCTAGCCACTGCTCTTCTCACTTCTCAAGTCCTCACTGCTGTGCCCAACCCAAGGCTGCCCCTGTCACGTGGTCGCCTCTGAGAGCCCATCCTCCACAGGGAGGTCAGACTGCTGCTGCCGGCCAGTTGGTGAGCTTTCCACGCACCCAGGGAGAAAAGTCAGAAGAGCAGGGTGCTGTTAGGCAGCCGCCTCCCATGTCTCCACCCCGTCTGACAGGGCTAGATGAGGGGAGATTCCTGGAACTCGGAAAACCGGTGCAAATAAGGACCCAGAAGGATAAAGAGCATCCCGATGCAGCAGCCTCAACCAGAGATCCCAGCTGTCAGTGCTTCAGCCAAACCTAATGTTATTTTAATGGGGCCTTTGCGTTTAATATTTACACACTCTGACAGTAGCAGCAGGTTACAAAGGGAGGTTTGTGGCTAATTATGAAGCACCATGGCATATGCCAGCCCTGTGCTGTGCAGCGGAGGGCAGAGCTGCACGGCTGTTAAACCACCTTGAGTGAGGCCGTCCTCTCTCAGGACGGAGGTGGGGAAGGCTGTGGCCGCAGGGCTGTGTGTGCGGGGGGGGATACAAATGTTTATGACAGTGCTCAGCAGTTGTAGAAAGATTCATTGCCTCAGGGTAGAAACATACACACACACACACACACACACACACACACACACACACACACGCTGGTGAACTGTAGCATCTGAAATGAAAAAGGCAAAAAACCTTCCCTTCTTCCCGCCCACCCTGCCCCACCCCGAAAGCAAAGCTGAGTGTAGTGAAGAAGGTAGCTCCAGGAGGAAGAGACGGAAAGTGCTGGAAGATGCTGAGGCTGGTTCAGATAGAGGCGGAGGCGGGCTTGCGTTTTATCAACCTCCAGCAAGTTTAAAGGAAGCAGGTAAACCTGACCTGTGGACAATCAAAGCAAACCAGAGGCCTGATCGGAAAGATGTTTAGTGCTGGGTTGCGTAAAGGAATCTGCCTTCCACTCCCTTGTATATCACTGTCTGTGGGTTTCTATTGTTTTATTTTTCTACTTTTCATTTTCTGCTTTTAAGAAAAACCATTATGGGGTGTGCTCAGAGCAGGAGGCCTGAAGAGTGGCTCCCCTGTTTACAACATACCCAACAGGAGTCCAGGGCCACTGGGACCAAGGCGTGCAGCTGTGGCTTCCCTGTGACCAGGTGCCCTGCCCACAGCCCCGGGCCCTGGCCCACACCATCAGACAGACCTGTGGGGCAAGTGGTATGGGGAAGGCTGCTGGGTGTGGGGGCAGTGGCCTGTCCATGGGTAGGAGACCTGAGATACAAAGGCTTTGATCTAAAAACAGAAGGAAAAGGAAAATAAATGACTGAATTTCTGGGGGTATATAATGTATGTTGATTATGAACCATTTAATGCATAAAAATACAATTTTCTAACTATACCCCCTTGAAATAGCTATGGTTAATACTGGGTGAACATCATTCCTGGCATATAAACAAGAAGAGCAAGAGGGAAAGAGAGAAGGAAGACAGGAAGTTAGAGAGACTTCAAAAAATAAGAGGTTGTAATGTAATTTCTTAAAGTTTATTAAGTAAACAGTTCACTGGTTTTATGAAGCATTTTACTCTTATTAATGTGTATTATACATATCAATGAGATTCAATGTGATGTTTGTATATATACCTACAGTGTGGTCATGTCCAACCACATTTCACACACCCAAGTGGTCATATCCAACCTCATTTCTCACACACACACACACACACACACACACACACACACACACACACGTATCGAGCCCCTTTCCCACTTCCTAGTCCCTGTCTTTCTGTATCTGGCTCATTTCTCTTAACATGACGTCATGCAGTTCTGTCCATTTTAGAACAGCTAACAGTTTCATTCTTTATGGCTGGGTAATACTCCTTTGTGACTCTAGGGAACACATTTTCTTTATGCATTACTTGGTGTGTACCTAGCTAATTGCACGTTCTAGATATTGAGAACAGTGCCATGATACACATGGGCAGACGGGCGTGTTCCGTATGCTGATTTCAGGAGTGGGCTAACTGGGTCATATGGTAGGTCTCCTTTAGGAACTGCTGTGGTGTAGTGGCTGTACTTACATTCCTGTTACTAATTCATAAGCATTCTTTTTTCTCTGCATCCTCACCGTTTTATTTTCATAACATTCTAACTGGGGTGAGATGTTATTTTATTGTAGTTTTTATTGGCATTTCCTTGATGGCTAATGACACTAAGTAGTTACTCATATATTCGTTGGCTGTTTGTATTTCTTCTTTTGAGAGGTGTCCATTCAGGTCATTTGTCCAGTGGATTAGTTTGTCAAGTATTCTAGGTATTAACCCTCTGTCAGATGGATAACTGACAGATAATTTCTCCCATTTCTGTGGATTCTCTTCACTCTGTTGTTTCCTTTGCTGTGCAGAAGTTTTTTAGTTTGATGTAATTTCAGTTTGTGTATTATTGTGTTTATTTCATGTGCATTTAGGGTCCTATTCAGAAAGTCACTGCCTGTGCCATTGTCTTGAAGTGTTTCTGCCTTTTTCTTCTAATAGCTTCAGAGTTTCAGGTCGTACACTTAGGTCCTTGATCTGTTTTGAGTTCTTTTTTTGTTTTTTTTGTTTTTTGTTTTTTGGTGGTACTGCGGATCAAACTCAGGACTCTGTGCTTGCTAGGCAGGCGCTTATTCCACTGAGCTATATCCCCAGCCCCTTGAGTTGATTTTTGTACAGAGTGAGAGATCTCAAGAGATCAAATTTCTGCATATGGGCAACCAGCACTATTTGTTGAGAAGGCTACCCTTTATATGGTGCCTTTGGCAAGAATTATTTGGTCATAAAAGCATGGGTTTATTTCTTGGTCTGTATTTTGTTCCATTGTCTCTGTTATGTTGAGGTGTGATCCTTCTATACCTCATTTGTTCAAGACTTTTATTAATGAATTTTATCAAATTCTTTTTCTGCATTCACTAAGATCATGATTTTATCCTTCATTCTGTTTATGTGATGTATGTTGTTTGATTTGCACCCATTGAGCCATCCTTAAATCCATGAATTGAAACTAACTTGATCATGGTGTATTATTTTTTTCATGTGCTATTAAATTTGCTTTCCTAGTGTTTTGGTGAGGATTTGTATATCTATGTTCATGAGGAGTATCAGTCTACAGTATCAGTCTACAGCATGTGTGTCTGTCTGTCTTTGTCTGGTTCTGGTAACAGGATAATGTCAGCTTTGTGGTATGACTTTGGAAGAGTTCCCTCCCTTTCAGCTCTATAGAATAGTTTAAGCATCTGTATGCTTTAAAAGTTTGGTAAAAACTTAGCAAGGAAGCTGTCCAGGCCTTGGATTTTGTTGGATTTTATTACTGATTCCATTTAATTACTTGTTCTTGGTCTAAGTTTTTTATATCCTCTTGGTTCAATTTTGGTGGGTCGTGTGTCAGTAATTTGTTGATTTTATGCAGATTTTCCAGTATGTCAGCATATACATTTTCAAAATAATCCCCAGTGACTCTCCATATTTCTGTGGTATCACTTTTAGTGTTGTAGTGTTTGCTTTTTCATTTCTGATTTGGGATCTGTGTGTGTGTGTGCATGTAGCTAAAGTTTTGTCGTTTATTTTTTCAAACAACTGTTTTGTTTCATTTATCTTTTGCAACTATTTAACATTCTTCATTTATTTCTGCTCCGGCCATTATTTCTTCTGCTAATTTGGGGTTTGGTTTGTTATTATTTTTCTAAGTCCCAGAGGTTATAGTTAGGTTGTGTATTTGAAATTTTTCTTTTTTAATGTAAGAACTCATTACCATAACTCCCCTCTCAGTACTGCTTTTGTTGCATCCCATAGGTTCTTGGTAGATTATGTTTCCATTTTATTTCAAAACATTTTTAAATTTCTCTTCTGGCTTCCTCAGTGACCCACTATTCGTTTTAAAATGTGTGTTGTTCAATCTGCAGGTAGTTAGGTAATTTTTAAAGTTTCTCTTGTTGCCTTCTAGTTTCATTCCCCTATGATCAGAAGAGGTACAAGATATGATTTCAGTTTTTTGTTTGTTTTTTACTGTAAGACTTGTTTTGTGACCCAGTGTATTCTATTATAAAGTCCAAATGGTGCTGAAAAGGATGTGTATTCCACAGGTGTTGGATGGAATGTTGTATAAATATCTGTTAAGTCCCCTGGATCCAAAGTGCAGTTTAATTCTGAAATTTGATTTGTTGTTTGATCTGTCCATTGATGAAAGTGAGGTGTTGAAGTCCCTACTTTTTCTGGACTGGAGCCTCTCTCCTTTTGTTAATGTTTTGTGAAGTGGTTGCCTGGATGTCAGGTGCATATAGATTTTATAATCTTATCTTCTTGATGACTTGATCCCTTGTTCATTATATAGTAACCTTGTTTACTCTTCTTAAGGTTTTTTTTTTTTTGTCATAAGGTCTATTTTGTCACATATAGTTGGAGTGCTTTCTGCTGGTTTTAGGATTCCACTTGCTTGGAATATCATTGTCTACCCTTCAGCTTCCAGTCTTCTCTTGTACAGTGAGTCTCATATAGACAGTAAGTTGTTGGGTCTCTCTTTTTCTTTAATCTGAATCTTTTAATTGAAAATTGCAGATTGATGCCTGTCATTTTGTTGATTTTCTTCCTTTATTCGTTGTTCTTTTTTCCTTGTTCATCTTTATAATTTGTGCATCTATTCTTCCAGTGGGATTTATGCTTTTACATGTGATCGTGATAGTAGTTATCTTTCTTTCATTTCTGGGTGTAGGACTCCCATAAGCATCTTTGGTAAGGCTTCTCTGGTGGTTATAAATTCCTCAAGTTTTGTTTATCTTGGAGGTCCTTATTTCACCATTTGTAAAGAGTACTCTTGCTAGGTATAGCAATCTTGGTTGATAAGTTATTTTCATTTAGGACTTCATGCCAGTCACTTCTAGCCTGGAAATTTCCACTGAGAAGTCTGCTCGTAGTCTAAGAATGTGTGACCCTTTTCCAAAGCAAGGCTGCTATGCAGCTTTCATGTTGCTCATGTACCATGATGAGAAAGCCTGGGGACTGTGAAACTTTCTGATAGTGAGGATTACCAGCATCCAAACAGATTAAGATTGCTGAATTCTTTCACCCTCAGTTCTGCAATGGGGAGACTCCCTGTCCCCTAGCTATGGAGGCAGGGCTTGGTTTCTCTTACTATACTATGGTCCAAGGTCTCTGGATTTCACAAGGTTTCTGCTTCTCTACTGCTGATTTCCAGTGTCCCACAGTCACGGAGGAACATACCTGTTGCTTGGGTGGTTCTTTGTAGAGGAGCAGTGAGTGCTGGGTGCCTTGATTCTGCTATCTTGAAAAATCTCATTGGTGTTTTATTCTGTTCACAGAGCTGTACAGTCATAATCACTATCTGTTACAGAACATTTTCATCCTTCCAGAAAAGAAACCCCACTGTCGTCATTCCCCATTGACTCTTCCTCCTAGAAAACTCATCTGGTTCCAGTCTCCATGGATTTGCCTATGCCTGACATTTAGTATAAATGGAATCACACAATATGTGGACTTTTATATCTTGGCTCTTTCGCTGAGCATAATGTTTTCAGGATTCACTGATGTCATAACATGTATCAGTACTTCCTTTTATGGCTAAGTAATATTCCATTGTATAGATATACCACATTTTTTTCTCCCCATTCATTAATTGATGGGTATCTGAGTTGTTTTTCCCTTTGGGCTCTTACGAATAATGAACCTATGAATATTCACTTCCAAGTTTATGTTTAAGCACATGTTTTCAAAATTCTTGGATATATACATATACAGATGACCTTCTGGCTCATAGGGTAGCTCCATACTTAACATTTTGAGGAAGTGCCTATATTGGTCACTTTTCTCTCACTAGCCCGAAATACATAATATATACAACTTGAGGAGAGATTTATTTTGGTGTGTGGTTTCAGAGAGTTCGTTCCATGGCCTGCCGGCTCCACACGTGGTGCCGGGAACTGCTCAGCACATAGGAGCGGCAGGCGGAGAGCCAAGGCAGAAACCAGGGACGGGAGCAGCCTTCTCGGTCGTCGCTCCGGTGGCGACGGCCCCGCCTCCTGACAGCACACTGACCCGTGGACTCAGTGGATTCATCTCCTGGGGAGTGGGGCACCCTCATGACCCAGTCACCTTCCTGAAGCCCCAACTCTGAATGTAAGAGCCTTTGGGGTCAGCCAGACCTGAACCGTAGCGCTTCCCAGCTGGTCTCCAAGGCGCCACCCCCCCTGAGTTCCCACCTGCGGTGTACGTGGGTCCCGTTTGTGCACATTCTCACCGAGACTTTATCGCCGTCCTCTATGAGGTAGTAGTGCACTATGGGTTTGATTTGCTTTTCTCTAATGACGGACTATGTTAACATCGTTTTTGCATTTCTCTAATGACTGAATACATTGAACATCTCTTTGTCTTAATTTTCACAGCATGCCTTTTAAAAAGGGAAAAAAGTACAGTGCAATTAATATTCCTAAATTTTAACTGAAAAGTCCAAGTGTGCCTTGGGCCATAGAAACCTACAGCTCAGAGTAGGCAGTCTGTGGTTCTGCTGGCTCCTGGTCTGGCCTCTGACGAATGGAGGAGGCGTCACCGGTGATGAGGTGGGCAGGTGACAGGTGACTGTGTGGCTGGCTTCGGGGGAGGGCCCTGCCGGTCCTGAGAACATTCTCAGTTCCGGAGAGTCTCCCGCTTCGTGTTTAATTTGTTACTCCTCCGCCTTCCTCCACCTGGCTCTCACCGACATCAGTGCTGCTATTTCCGTCCCTAACGCCTGTGCCTGCAGCCGCTTCCCTGGTGCCCCAGCAGAGCTGCTGAGATTCACGGTCTCACCCCGTGCTTGGAGCCAGGGCAGTTGCAAGGTTGCTGCTGGGAAACAACCCTATTTTTCAAAACCTGAAGAAACTGGGAGTGTATAAACCAGCCCGCACAGCCCCCTGCGGCTCTCAGGGCCCAGGTCTGTGCACCGGAACAGCGGGGGCAGCACCACGTGCTCTCTGCACTGAGGACGGAGCCGGCCGGACACGCCGGGTTCCCACGCTGTCCCAGCCACAGCCAGCCTGAGGGTGGCACTAGTACATGGACCTACGTGTGACTGAGAGCCCAGAGGTGGTCCCGACTGCCAGGCCCACAGCTCAAGAAAGACCACTGCCGCCGGCTCTCTGCGGGCCTGAAGACATGCAGGTGACTCACTGGCTCTCACTGAGGCTTCCAGTGGGGTCAGGCCTCACCCCGGGGAGGCCTTAGAGACAGAAGCCACATCCAACAGAGGTCCTCAAGAGCCTGGTACACTGAAGCCGTGTGACACACGGCCGCTCTCCCTCCTGCTGCTTTGGTTTCTTTGCACATTCTGCCATGTGCTGCCCCTCGGGGCTTGGGGAGGTATCTGTGCCTTCCTCGAATAACCTCAAATACTTGCCTTGGCCAAAGAGGAGGCCCCTAATGTGTGGCTGCCCCCTCCCTTAGCAGGCCTGGACTCCACACCCTGACCTCTGAAGCCTGAGAGGAAGGAGCAGGCGGGCAGCATGTGGCTTCCTTCAGGAGAATGGAAGCAGCTTTGCCTGGAGAAACAGTCGGACAGCAGGAATGGGGTGACGGGGTGCTGACTCTATCCCCGGACTCACATGCCGAGTTGAGCCCCGTCTGTGGGAGCCGGCCCAGCACCCGGGTGACGGGGGCTCCTCAGCTCGTGGCTATTTGTTCATGCCGAGGACCAGCACAGCACGAGGAACCCGCTCAGTGTGTGTCCAGGGTGGCGCCGGGAGGACTCCTGAATGCGGGAGCCCTGCCCGGGGAGTGACGATGCAGGGAGCCGCAGCAGAGGCTCTGCACGCACGGAGAGGGCGGAGGAGGAAGGGGACAGGGCCCCTGTGGTGCCTCCTTCTGCTCCAGGCAGCAGGCTGCACGCACAGGCCTCGTCCTGAATATAAGTAACAGGCCATGGTGGCCGCGGCCCTAACCTGTGGAGTAAGCTGCTGCACTCAGCTGAATCGAGGCCACTTTATCTGCACAGGTGGCACAACAGTGTGCCGCCAGCGCCCCACTTCGTACCTCGCGCTCGCCCCTGGTTCTCAGGGAGCAGCCCCCGAGGCACTGTGCTCCCTCTGATAGGTCTACAAGTGACCCCCCACATCACCACACTCGGTGATTTTGGCCCACGCAAATCCAGGCCGCATTTGAGCCATCAGGCATAGGCCAGGGCAGAGCCCTCGCCGGTCTGCGCTGGGTCCCAAGAAGCGGCCCCCTCTTCTGTGCGGGCAGAGGCAAGCCCAGGAGCGACCGCGGGGGCCACCTTGCACCCCCAGCGCTGCTTCACACATCAAAGGAGCGCGTGGAGACCCCTGGGGGATGAGTCCTTGCAGGCTGCCCCAGAGCCCGGCTGTGAGGGGTCTCTTCACCCCTTCAGTGTTGGATGGCGTCAGGTAGGCTCGTTTTTAGGAGCTGTGTAAATGAAGAAGTAAATGCTGACCAAAGCCTCAATACCTACCAATAGAAAATCAGAAATTATGACAAATATACCTGGAGGTGTTGGATTTTTATTAATATAAGTACTTCTGTTAAGCGAGAAAGAACAGGGTACAAACTGCACATAACCTACAGTCACAACCATGCTGCAAAGCAGCAAAGGACGGGAGTGAAGACCCCAAAGTACCGACACTGGTTGTCCTCAGGGAATGGGGATGTGCGAGGGTTTGTTTTTTTTTAATCTCACCTACATTTCCTTATTTTCTGCAGCAAACACATACTTTTATAATTAGAAAGATACGCCTAAACATTTAATTCTTATTCGAGAAAAATTGGAAAAAGGGAGCAGAGAAATCTGCTCACTTGCTCAGGGGCAGCTACCTCGGATGAACCACACTGAACGCTTCGCCCGCCCGTGCACCCGCGGAGTTAACAGGGCCCTGGAGGTGGGCGTGGGGCTGCTGCTCTCCTTAGTGCATGTCTGCAGTAGATCACGATCATGTTCATCCGGGAATTTGTGCACATGTGCAACACCTTCATTTATTTTTGTCTCCTTCCCATCCCCATTTGCAAAAGCTGTTTCCTTTTTTTCCTTCAACTTTTTACAAAATCTCTTTCCCTCCCCTGCATGTATTGTTCCCCTTCCCATTGAAAAAATTCACTTCCTAATATCTGTCCTATATTTTGCACCTTACTTTGGGTTTCTTACATAAGAAAAGCAATGTGAAATTTAAGTGTTTGATTTGTTTCACATAGATTATGGCCTTGAATTGTATCCATTTACCTAAAGATCCCTCATTTATCCATCTTTATGCCAGAGTAGTACTCTGTATATAAATACCACATTTTCTTTATCTGTTCACATGTGCGTGGGCATCTGGGCTGTTTGCTATATTTTGCTATTATAAATCATACTGCTGTCAACATGGAGATACATGTATCTCTATGGTATGATGACTTTAACTAGATACCTAGAAAGAGGCGTAATAGCTGGGTCAAATGGACACTCTACTTGAGGACTCTCCACACAGATTTCCACACTGGTTATACCAGTTTACACTCTTACCAGCAGTGGAAAAGGGTCCCTTGTCCCCCACCAGCAAAGGTCTTGCCACATTTTTTACAGGTTATCTTGATTTCTCAAATAACCAGTGATGTTGAACATTTTTTCATGTGTTTATTTGCTGTTTGTACTTCTTCATCTGAGAAGTATCTATTCATTTCAGATGCCTATTTTTGGATTGGGTCTTTATATATTCTAGTCATTAGTCCTTTTGAGGAATAGCTGGTAAAAAAATGTTCCCATTCCTTGGGTTGTCTCTTCATTCTGTTGTTGGTGTCTTTTACTGTGCGAAGCTTTTTAATATGAGATCCCAGTTGTTGATTCTTTGTAATACTTCCTGTGCAGTCAGCATTTTGTTCATAAACTTTTTGCCTATACCTGTCTTCAAAAGCTTTACCTATTTTATCTTCCAGCATATTAAATGTTTCTGTTTTAATACTTGGATCTTGGATCCATTTCAATTTTAGTTTAGTGCAGTGTGAGATAGGGGTCTAGGTTTAATCTTCAGCATATGAAAAGCCAGTTTTCCCAGCACCATTTATTACAGAGGCATTCTTCTCCTGAAGATGTTGGGGCTCTTTGTCAAAGGTTGCTGGATGTGTTTGGAGTTTTTTACGCATCTTCTAATCTGTTCCATGGATCCTTGGATCTGGATTTTTTTCTTTTTTTTGCCAGTACCATACTTTTTATTACAGTAGTTTTGTAGTATAATTTCAGGTTGGTGATTGTGATGTCCCTGCTTTGCCTTTGTTGCCTAGAATTGCTTTTGCTTTTGTAGGTCTTTTCTGATTCCAATGAATTTTAGGATTGTTTTCTCTGTGAGGTATGCTATTAGTATTTTGATCAGGATTGCATTAAATCCATATAACAGTTTGGGAATATGGCCATTTCTATGTTGGTTCTGCCAATCCAGGAACAAGGGATATCTTTCTATTTTCTGATATGCTCTTCTATCTCCTTTTTCAGAGTACTGTAGTTTGATTGTAAGTCTTTTATTTCCTTTGTTAGATTGATTCCTAAGTGCTTCATTTTTTTTTTTTTGATGCTATTGTGAAAGATCTTGTTTCCCTAATTGCTCTCTGAGTTTATTATTTATGTACAGGAATGCTATTGACAGATTCTAAGTGTTGATTTTGTATCCTGTGGCACCACTGGATTTGGTTATTAAATCTAGAAGTCTTCTGGTGGCATTTTTGGGTCTTCTATGTAGAGTACATCATCCACAAATAATTTAACCTCTTCCTTTCCTATCCTTATTCCTTTTATTTCTTTCTCTTGCATTGTCTGGTTTTTTATTGATTCCAATCAATCTCATATTGTTCTTCTTTGCATTGTTTAGCAGCTGTTAGATTGATTTTTCATGGTCTTTTGCTATTTGTAAGAACTCTTTCACTTGATAATTGGTAACTACAAACTTGTCTTGTAGGTCTGATATTCTGGTTGGTTGGTTCTTCCCTGAATACTTTCAATAGAATTTTTAATTTCCTGGATATCTATTTTAATCTGTTTTATGGAATCCGGTTCTTTCCTATGTTGGGCATTCATACTTTCCAGCACTTTCCTAAGCTCTTTTTTTTTTTTTCAATCTGTATCTACTCTAGATTCACTAGATATAACCTTCATTATGGTCAACATCTTTTTAGTTATCTGGAATTATTTCTGATTTGGTTTTTTCTAAGGCCTCATTGATATCTGCTTTGTTACTTCCACTGCTACCATTTGAAATAGTTCTGCTGGGTGGCTTTTGATTTTGGAAGAAATTCCTTCCAAAATCAAAAGCACCCCAGATTTGCCTTGGGTGAGCTGGAGGTCTTGCTTCCATGTCTTATTTTCTATTTTTAAACTTTGTTTTCTGCATTAATACTTACGAATTGTTTATGGTAAGTAGCATTATTACTAGTATCGAGACCTCCTTAGGAAATAACTACTCTTTAGAGATTTCTAGGTGTAGCTGACTTTCAGCTTTTGAGTCTGTCCCAGAATCCTGTCTCCTCAATCTATTAGGGATGAGAAGTTGCTGCCTATTTGGCCTAACTTTGGTAATGAACTGTGGTATTGTTTATGATCTCCAGAAAACCTCTGTATTGGCGCATACAAGTGATCACAACTGTGTTCCGGTGGCTGAAGTAGTACAATTAGAGTAGCATTAAGAACAGTCTAGAGAATGATAAACTGTGGTAACTATTGATTTGCCACCTTTAACATTAGGTACAAGGTTTACAGCTACATAACGAAATTTAAGGTAAGTCAGAAAATTATATACGGTAAATATCACCTCAGTATAGCAGTTTTACCTTCAAAGAAGTTTGGTGGGTCTAATTTTTTTTTTAGTTCTTTATTTATTCTAGATATTAGTCCTCTGAAGAGTAGTTGGCAAAAGTTTTCCCCATTGTGGAGGTTGTCTTTTCACTCTATTGTGTTCACTCTCTTCACTCTTTGCTGTTCAGAAGCTTTTTAGTTTGATGTGACCCCATTTGTTAATTTTTTCCATTCCTTGTGCAACTAGGATTGTGTTCAGAAAGTCTTCACCTACACTTACATCTTCATACATTCTACTTATTCTGTCTTCCAGCAGATTAAGCATTTGTTTTAATAGTTTTTCTTTGATTAATTTTTAATTTAGTTTAGTGATGGTGAGACACACACAACCTTTGGAATGTGGATAGCCAGTTTTCCTAGCACCACTTGTTAAAGAGGCTGTCTTCCCTCCAGCAAAGGTAATTGAGTGTGCCTGTAGTTGTTTCAGCGTCCTCTATTCTGTCCCATTTACCCACAAGTCTGCTTTTTCTAATATCATGCTGTTTTTATCACTGTAGCTTGTACAACTTGAAGTATAGGATTGTGATGCCTGCTATCTTTCCTTTGTCCATTTTGCTATTCTAGGTCTCCTCTGGTTCCATACAAAGTTTAGGATTGTTTTCTCTAAATATGTGAGGAAAATGCTATTGGTATTTTGATTAGTATTACATTAAACCTGATCACCACTTTGGAAGTATGGCCATTTTGCCTATAATAGATCTGCCTGTCCAGGAATGGGAGTATCTTTGCATTTTCCAATATCCTCTTTGATCTTCTTTTTCACAGTAGTTTTCATTCCAAAGATCTTTTACTTCTTTAATAAGGTTATTTCCTAAGTATTTCATTTTTCTTGATGCCAGTGTAAAAGGTATGGTTTCTCTAATTTCTCTCTTGGTGTTTCTTCCTGGTATATAGGAACATACTGATTTCTGAGTGTTGACTTTGTACCCTGCTACACTACTCTGAGTTTGGTTAGTAGCTTTAGGAGTCTGTTGGTGGGGTTTGGGGGCTTTTCTCTGTAGAGGGTCATCTGGTCAGTAAGTAATGATAATTTGACTTCTTCCCTTCCTATCTGTATTCATCTTTCTTTTACCTAATTACTCTGACCGATGCACTCTCGTGCCCTCCTCCTGGTCAGGCGGAGCATCTTGAGAACAGATCTGAGCAGAAGTGCCTGGGTAGTGGCAGCCAGAGGGCACCGTGTGAGGAGCTTACAGAAGGACCCAGGGGACGACCCCGTCTTGGTCATAGCATGACACCACCTGAGGCTCAGGGTCTCTCAAGGCTGTGCTGAGGATCTGTGGTTTGTTTGGACTCAGACTGGGGAGAACTGAAGCCCCACTGAGACCCAGAGCATCAGTCCCTCTGCCGGCCTGGCTGGGAGCGCTGATTACCTCAAAGCTCTTTGTTCGGGCACAGTGGCTCCCACAGGCCAAGCCCAAGCCAGCGTGCAGAGCTTTCAGCAGGCGTGATGACCCCAGGCCAAGAGGCAGTGGTTGCTGGCTACCAAGGAGCCTGCACACCCGGCTCACACTAGAGAGACAAAGAGGGATGTCCACCACCCTAGGAAACGCCTGCCCTAAAGGTGTTTTCCTTCCCCAGGTTTGATCAGTTTGGGGGTTGGTGGTTGTTGTCAGCACTTCTGAAGTAGAAAATATACAGACAATTAACCATAATTAGTCAGTTCTAGGTCTGGCTCCCCCTGAAGGGATAAATGTGGGACGCCACGTTTATTGTGATTTATATTTTCATTATTCTCCACATTGTCTTCATTATAGGCTCCTTTGTGCTCCCTCCGAAAATCCCACTTCCCAGTAGGCCGAATTTCTGGATTTAAGTTCAGTGGTTACTTCTGTACCCTGTGACCTGTCCTCCAAATGTCCCCTCCATTAACTAGCTCAGTGGACATGGACGGAGCCATCACCAGCTCCCTGACTGGTGGCAGCAGGAGTCCTGTGAGGGATTGTGACTTCACCGCATAGCCCCACCTGGGGAGGAGCTGCCCAGATGCAGCAGGCAAGAGGGAAGGGCCCGCGCCCTCACTGGGCACCAGGGCTGCGTGGCTGACCCAGAGCCCCCGACCTCTGCCGGAAGGAGAAAGCCCACCTCTGGAAGAGACTTGGGTTTGCTCAGTTCCACCAAGAGCGGCAGCGCCCCAGCCCTATCGGGCTGTTTGGGAGCAGCCAGGCCCCACGGCTCGGTGTCGTTGGAATGCGTGCTTGCGGCCCTGGCTCTGCATCACTGCTGCCATGCATGGAGGTGAAGGGCCGGCTCCTCACTTCTTTCTCGTCTCCCTCTCGCCGCAGGTGTTCGAGGAACTGTGGAAGGGTGAGGCAAAGACTGCGGCACAGGTTGTTTCGGAGAAGCGGCTGGAACTGATGCAGGACCAAGAGGCCCTGGAGCGGCTCTGCCGGTCCATGATGGAGGGGCATCCTCAAGTGGTGACTGTCACAGGAGGGGCAGGGCCGTCACATGCAGCAGAGAGAGGGCACCTTCCTGAGCCGAAAGACCACCCAGGGACACAGCCAGACGCCCGCTCGAGGCCCCTGCTGCAGCCAAGCCTCTTCCTCAGGGCTGGCCCAGTTTCATCAATAATTACCTAATTATCTGTGTCAGCTCTCTAGTTAAGGTCAAGAGAGATGGAATGAGGTGGATATTGGAAAAGCACAACTTCTTTCCTATTGGGGAAGCCCCACCCTGGCCCCGACTGTGGAGGTAGCCTGAAGGCACGCTGGCAACACAGCATGTCCAGGGTCCCATTCCCACACTGTCACCCTCTCCGGGCTCTGCATGCCTAGTCCCTGTGGCCAGCTCTGCTTCTCTAGGCCCTCGCGGTGACGGGCCATCCCACCTGGCTGCAAAGAAAAGGTCAGGGACACGCTTCCACTCCTTGCCTTGCAGAGGTGGGAAGAAAGGCAGAAAAGAAAATTATCTGTAAATGATGGAGAAAATCCTTTGACAGGAGCAAGGGGAAGCCCAGGTCATCCGTGTTGTTAGCGAGTACAGGACAGAAGGCCCCACGTGGCAGGCCTCCCTCCCCAAGTCTAATACTGTCCAGAGAGACCTCAGTAGGGAAAAATGTGCCAGCATCTCTTTCAGCGTAACACAGCCCGTTCATCAGCGTGCGGGGACACTAAAGGGTTCTTGATAAGGAAAACGAGCCCGCCATCTCCATCTTCCTGCTCATCAGTGGCAGCTGCTAAGGACACACTCGGCCTCAGGCCGGCCCTGCGCTCTGCAGCACAGACGCCAAGTGCTCACTCCTGGCTGGAGCCAGGCAGGAAGTCCGCACGGGTGGCCCTGCTGCTCTGCAGCTCTCTTGATAGGATTCAGCACCTCCTGCCTTTGTCCCCCAGCCCCATCATGCTCACCCCAGCACAGAAGCTCTGTCACTTTGCGCATCTTCTTGGCGGGGCGGGGGGGGGGGGCTGGAGAATGTCACCAGAGAATGAGGCACTCCCCGCTTGCAGACTCGGGGCACTGCAGAGGAGTGTCCTGGCGCCCACGTGCCAGCTTCTTCAGCTGTCGCGGTCACTGAGATCATCCTGGTCATCTGTGCTCGCATTAACTGGAAGGCAGAGCTGCAACTGGCCTCCCAGGAGCCTAGAAACCTCCTCACTTTATGTCCAATATTAAGGGAAGACAAACTGACTTAATTTTGCATTGAAATTAAACCTTAATTGAGGGTTTTCGTTTATAATGCTCGTTTTCTTCTCTTTATAGGTGATGGATATGAAGAATGGAAACCCCAGAGCTATAAATAAACTGATCGGGTTGGTCCGGAAGGCGACCCTGAACCGAGCAGACCCAGCTGTGATAAAGGACACACTGGAGAGGCTGTCGTCATGAGTGTCGGCGTCCTCTGCCCAGGGAGGACAGGGGCCCGTGAAACCTGCTGTCCGTGTGCTCTGCAGGCTGGTGTCCTGGTCCTCGGCCTGACCCTAACCCACTTTCTGTGAGTTACAGTTCACGTGCCCTGGTCCTCTGAGACCCTGTGCTTTGGGGCCCTTTGTTTCAGTGACACTGAAACCCTCCGGACAGCTGCCCCAGGGGTTAGGCAGGAGCACATTCCCAGGGGTATTTCCCAGCTGAATAAACACGCCTCAGACCCCGACCGTCCCGCGCGCCCTCCACTGTCCAGCTCCTTCCACAGGTGCTCGTGTGCACCTCCCACAGCCCAGCGCCGCTGGCCCGCGTGCCGGGGGGACAGATGGAGGGACTGGGGTGTGGGTCGGACACATCTGGACCTAAAAATGGGTTACCGAAGATAGAAACAAAGCAGACTGGGGCCAGGTAAGCACGTTCGTTTAGGGCGCCGGGGCGAAGGCTGATACACCTCTCCTGGGCAAAAGCAGCACTGTCTGTCCCACTTCCTGGGGACCCTGAAAACACAGGCCGAGAGTCTGAATATTCTGGAGAAAACAGAACTTTTTTCAAATAAATTTAATGAATAAAATATATACTGAAATAGCACGTAAAAATTAACTTACACTTGAAAGGCTGTGTAAGATTGCCACCCCCACACCATCAGGGCGAAAAAAATAAAGAAAGCTGTAACATGAATTTGTTTTGCTTGGAAAGAACAAGATTAAAATAAGTAAATAAAATCTTGACCTTGCAGTAACTAAGGTGCAGTTGGCAGCACAGTGACGAAGGCCTTGTTGCCTCTGCCCTGTTCCCTGTGACAGTAACTCTCTCACAGTCACAGGCCCCTCTGTTCACCGTATGTCTGGGACCTCAGACTCACAATGCTTCCTTTAATCCTTTTGTGTCTTGTGTCATTTTTGGAACGGCATGTAAGAATGGGACATAAAATTTTTTCTCTTCAAATTCTTGTTCCTTGATTTATTTTTTAGATAACGTGAACTTAGTGCAAAAATTCAAAAACCCGCAACCTTTGGCATACATGGATTAAAAGCCAGTTTTGCAAATGCTTGGTCGTCATTCCCCTTGGCCCCACCCAGTAGTAGGAATCAAAACCAGGGACCCCCACTGAGCTCATCCCGCCCTTTTCTGAATTGTGAGGTTGGCCTCACCGAGCTGCCTTGCAGGGACTTGAACTTGTGCTCTGAATACCTCGGTGCTGGGCTGCAGGGGTGTCGTGCACACAGCTGCCAAAGCTGTGTTTACAAGTACCTGTAAACTGATGTGGGGAACATGTCTTCAGAGGCCCTCTTTTTAAAATTCACTCTTGGCCTACCAGGAACAAGAAAAAGCATTTCTGTGGGGCCCGGTGATCCTGGTAAAAAGCACACACACCATCACCACCCAAGCAGCTGATGTTCCAGCCTGCAGACAGTGCTCAAGGCTTCCCTGAGTGAGGAAAAGGTACCCGTTTGCCCAGCCACACTAGCAAGGAGAGAGAAGAAACCAGTTGTGCAGTTCATTGTAGACAAGCGTGAGGACATGCTTCCTTTCTAATTCCTTTAAAAACCCAGCAAGCCATGTAACCCACATTTCGTTACACTGAACACTGCTGGCTCCAAACGCATTGGGCACTAAGCCTCTGTACGAGAGACGGCCTCCTCGGCCCCGCAGATCCGTTAGATACAAGTGAGCAGAGGCATCCCGAGACTGAAATCTGGCAAGACCTTTAAGAAAAAGTGAAGTTGGGTTTTCTTTCCTAAACACTTCTGACTTACAGGAAGCACTGAAGGCTCTTTCCAGACCATTTCAAACCTAGGACTGTGCAGAAGTGCGGTCAGATTGAGACCGTTTCCCCAAACTTTAGGTCAGGTGAGAACTGCATCTGGACCGGCTCCACAGAACAATGCCGCCATCACGAACTGCATCCTGCGAGGCTGCTTCCTGTGCAGCCCTGACTACTGCCTGCTCTAGGTCACTTCTGAAATCCCCAGAACCAGGCTGCATGTTGATGTCACTACTATGAGGAAAATAGCTGTAGCACGTCTCTGACTGGAACCTGAGAAGATATTGGAAAGATACATTTACGTAACACCCTAAGACCCTCACTAAGTACAGCTCTGCTCCTCACACCTCAGTAGAATACAACTTCATTCTCGCAGGAGCACGAATTTAGTCTGCTTCTGTTTGTGCCATTTAGGGGAAATCTCATTAAAATGTATGAGTTGGTGCCATACTGAAGCCACTGCCATCAGTCACGGTCACACACCTGTATACACAGCCCTACACACACAACCTGTACACACCCACTGGTGGATGGGTGTATAATGCTGAGACACCGGTGGGGGCGGGGTACTAGAAAACCCTTTGTACCACTTGGCCCGGTCGAGCCAAACCTCAGCCAAACCGGGTCCTGTTGCTAAAGGAGGCGGGCTGGATGTTTCGGGGAGGAACGCAGGGCTGTCCACGTGGCCCTCAGCAGGATGCCTAGCAAAGAGGGAGAATTCAAGAAAAGCTTTCTGATTTACAAAATAAACAGTCCTTTGTGGGGGGCCTTTGCAAGAGAGGTTGCTGACCACTAGGATTTTAAATTTGGGGTCACCGGGTCTAGAAAGCAGCTTTCTGCATCTGTCGAGGCTTAGGCAACAAAGAACTTCTGTGCCTCAAGGTATAGATGGAAAAACATTGAGGTGGTTACTACACTACTACACTAAGCGGAGGTTTTGGCTGAGATCTCTCCATTGTTGTGCTCCTCAGTAGCTACTGCTGGTCCGTGCGCAGAGTGCTGTTAGCGCACACCCGCCTTCAGCTTAGGGTGGTTGGTGGACTTGGGACCCTGCCCCACAGTTTCTATTGACTTTTTCCTTTGAGTGTAGCTGCGTCATTCCGGGGACTCACACAGCGCCGGGGAAGGGCCGAGTCACTTAGCATTACTGGAAGTGGTGGGGGTGGCCATCGGGCTTCCTGAGCAGGTTTTAGTAAATGCATGCCCGGGTTATGAGGTGGAAGGCATGCCAGTCCCTCAGGTGGCTCACCAAGACCATTCAAGGTCATCAACCTAAATATTCTGGGCTGGAGGTACAGCTCAGTGGTGTAAGTGCTTGCCGCTAAGCACTAAGGCCCTGAGTTCAATCCCCGGTCCCGGAAAAAAAAAAAAAAACTTAAATATTCTCTCCCTTCAAACCTCTTCAGGGCAAAGGAGGGCTTGGCTACAGGGAGTCTCTGTGCTTGTCCCAGTGAAACGTCAGCACCAGCTCCAGGACATGCGATCTGCCCAAGAGCTCAGCATCTTTACCAGCTAGCAACTGCCACAGTGAGCGCAGGCTCCTCACAGGCTGCCTGAAATCACGCAAAGCCCGCCGACAGCTCGGCTCTCAGTCCTTTTACCTTACCTGGGAGGACCTCAGGTCACCCACGTCCTGTACGCTTGGGGCAAAATTCACAGCGACCCAGCGGGTCGGGGAAGAACACCCTGCTAAAAGCGTCAGTTTGGGGGTCCTGAGGGTGAGAGGCCAAAATGGAAGCTGCAGCCCCCAGCCCTGGTCCCCCTTTCCTCTGAAGAGCCTCTCTAAAAGCCTCTTGGGAAAGCCCGTTCACTCAGTGAAAGGGCTACCAGGATAATCTGTCCTCCAAAACGTCCTGGCCTGGTAAGTGCCTGAATACAGAGAGGATTTACTGAGCCAAAATTAGCCCAGAGCCCTTTCTTAGCCTTCCAAGAGCTTTTTGTGAAGCACAAGGTTTACGATGGTCCATCAAAAAGAGGAGAAACATCAACTCCATCCGCATAGAACATGTCCTTGGACGTGAATGGCATGGATGTAAGTGGGGGCGGGGCACGTTTTACGCTGTTGCTCAGCGTCAGGGCTGGAGGGAGGCTGTAGCAAGAAGGGGCTAGGATGGCTCCTCGAATGACTTAACACTGCTGTGGCTCAGCCACCAGAGGAGCACTGCTCCCAGACAAGCCAGCACTGCCGCACGGGCCCAGAACTGCCGCAGCCAGCCCTCACACTGACCACCAGCGCCCTGAGACGCCAACGCATAGCTGTCCCACCGTAAAGTAGCTCATAGAAGCAGGCATGACAGACTTTGCCCTAAATACAGAGCTGATAATTAGCAGTCAGACTGAACTGCCCTGAGAGGAGAGCTGGGGCTCAGGGAGGTAGTTACCATCACATGTGACATCCACCTACTAAAAGCGACCCAAACACCAATCTAGAGTGAGCATCCGCCACCTGAAACCTCTACACAGGTCTGGCAGTCAGGCCACATGACACTCCAGAGACACTGAACACTTCCAATGGGACCGTGCTGGCTGCCCAGATCAGGACCCTAATGTTCGTACAGCCAGCTTCTAGATTATGAGCACAAGAGGATACGTGCCTGACAGCCCTGGCCCCATGATGTCTTAATGCACTGAAAACCAACAAACACACTTGGCCCCAGTCAAAACCCCTGCTGTGGAAGGGTACCACGGGGGCCTGGAGAAGTATGGACTGCTGGCCAACACACGGAGGCCTCGAGTCCAACCTGAGCATGTCAAAGGAGTTTCTAAAATACTGCTCAACCAAGCAGGCACGATGTTACAGGGCCCTAAATACCAGGGAAAGGAAGTCTCTACTGATGTAAGAAAATCCCATCTCTGATGAGCTATTCCTCCATCTCCACTTAACTGCCAGGAAACTAATTTACACCCATGAAACTGTATTGTAATCTGGACCTAAGGTGGAACTTCTGTGTAAAATTTTGCAAACATTCGCCTTAACAATTTCAAAAAATCAATTTTAAATATGCTGGTGCCTCTCATATTTTGAACCAGAAAATTCACTCAAGTCTAGACAAATGAATCAGACCCTGAATTACGAACTGAGGTCAGTGCTGTGATGTTCACTCCCAGGAGAGCGGGGTGGGCAGTGTGACACCAGCCCAGCACCCATCAGAAGGCCTGCTCTGGTGAGGAGCAGGGCAGCCGAGCCCTCTAAGAGTCCTGCCTGTTTACTTGATGATGGGAACCTTCTTCACTAGGTCAGTCTTGTCCCATAAGGTGCTCCCGCCATCGCCGCCTGTCTGGCACCCTCACGGCTGCACAGGACAGAGTTTCTCTGGGTCTCTTCCCGTCCGGGGTATAGCCCTGCTCCCTGCTGTTCTCCCCGAGTGAGCCGTTCTGGGACACTGTGCCCAACCACGCAGGCCTTCTGATGCCTGTACTATACTCGAGGTCAGGTTTCTGACTTCCTTTGGTAACGCTCTGGGCACAGCGCCCTGGGGAAGTGTGACGGCTGCACAAACATGAGCCAGTCTCCAGCTCCAGGAGTGAGAGGAGAGCAGCCACTGGGGCTGACCACTGACAATGCTCCTGCCTCTCACCATCTGTCCTCCTTTTAAAGTAACTATGCTTCCGTACCTACTACACAGATAGGCACAGAGTCAATCCCTGTCTTCAGGGGCGCATTCCACACGGGGCCCATGGTGCTCTGCCATAAAGAAACAGACTCACAGTGACTCACCGGCACACCAGACACTAGCTACAGACCACCACCAGCACACAAGGCTTCAGCATGTTGTGACCTGGCAGGTCCAAACAACCAGACACAGTCTTGTGCAAAACAAAGTTTCAGCATAATATATTATAGCTTAACTATCCCTCTTTTTCTGCCTAAAGCTACCTTCTTTCCTGCGGGAGATCTGTGGGTTCTATAAATACAACAAGGCATCAGGAAGCCATGAACAGACCAGTTAGCTGTGCCTTAGCTGATCTGGCTGTGGTTCCACACCACTGAACAAACTCTTTTTCGTGACAGACAAATGTGAAGTCAGAAATGTGCCAGAACAGGTAACACAGTTTCTTGCCTACACTATGAACAACACAAAGTGGGTCCTGATGGCTCTCCTGGCCCAGGCCGTCTCCCTCTCTCAGCACACAGCCGCTGCAAGATCCTGCCGCACAAAGCATCGCCTTGGCACAGCAGTGCCTCAGCTGCGATTCTTCCCCATTCCTCTCCTGTACCAGGGCCTGATGACGACAGACACGTGCCCCGAGCACAACGAGCAGACCATCGCTGCACTCAGGGCCTGGCGCAGAGGCCTCCCAACCTCCCTCCAAACACAGGCTTGTCCTGGCTCCTTGTTTCTCCGCACAGGCCTCGGCCTGGGACAGATGAGTGCAGTGTAACATCCACGAGCACCAGCTGTTAGTCCCGTTCTTAACCCACCGTTACTCTGCGCATTTCCCTGTTGGTGGGAGCTTTGGGCAGCCATGCTCTGGGCACAATCCTGCCTCTTGGAGCAGGCTGAAAAACAGTGAGAAGCACTAATAACCCCGGGGAGGGCTTTCCTTAGAAAGCAGCAAGTCTACACGGAGCAGCCACCAACTGGCACTTGGCTCTGCAGGGCTCCAGTGACCTGGATGCATTTAGATCCCAGCTCCCAAAACATGGGCTGCATAGGTGCCTATTTCTCTATAAAGTGCAACATGTTAGCAAAACAAAAACAAAAAAACAAAATAATGACCAGAGTTTTTGCATTTTGCTGACCTTTACCTTTCGCCCCCATTCTAGCCTCCCCTTGAAAAAGCTCACCACAGAAGCACTTCACAAGTTAATGTTTCTTAAAACACTTTAAGAAATAAGGAGGCTGTCTTCTTGCCTAAGTACACACCACACTTTCTTCATCTGATCAAACTCTTAAAAACTAAAGTAGCGGTTTGCATAGGCACACTTCGATTTGTGCAAATCTTACTAAAATAAGGCCATCTCCAGTGTTTTGATAATATTGCAGGGATTAAAGAACACTCTCCAGCAGTGAGAAGTAATTCCCTGCACTGCAAGTTCTCTCCAACTCCAGGTGACACCCCAGGCAGAGCCTGGGGCCAGGACTCTCCCATACCACAAGGCAATGCACGTGGAGGAGGGAGTCCCAGAAGGAAGGTTCAGAGGGGCACAGGGCTCGCGCTTCTGTGATGGAGGCAAGAACAGCTCCATCCTAACTCTTTCCTTTCATAAAGCTTTTGAAAGCCAAAATGCAGAGGGCAGCAGCGCATCATTCCGATGCTGGGGAGCCTTCACGTGCTGCCGAAACCTGGCCTGCTGCCACGAGGCACGTCCAGGAATCAGTGGGCCCCCGTGTCCGCCCCCTTCTATCGGAGCAGCAGGCAGAGCAGTTCACAGGGGTGGGAAGATGAGAAGTAAAACGTGTGAGGCGGGAAAGGTGAGCAAAAGCACTCTGCCCAGGGAGGCGATCTGCTCAGGAGACTCCCGCTCTATGTAACGCACGGGAGCGGTCCGGTCCTGGCTGGAGAGAGGAGGGCCGGAGAAATCCCCTCCGTAAATCAAGTATCGTCAGGAAACATCACAATAGAATTTGACAAGCAGCTTTGCATTTAACATTCAGTCAAGATACTACAACCTGTGTCTCTGTGAAGACATTTTTTAAACACTAACAGCAGGCATCCTCGAAGTCCCCCAGGATCTTGTAGCACAGGATGGAGTGCTCCTGCGCCAGGGCGGCCAGCTCCTTCAGGAACTCGGGGAAGAGCGCGGCGGCCAGCATGGTGTTCCTCACCGGCAAGGGCAGGCTCGGGGGTGCCCCAGCCACCTTTGCTCTGCTGGTCAGGAAGGGCTGAAGCACTCTTGGGGGACCATCCAGAAGGTTCCTGCCACTTCCGGTCTTGGAAGCCTCTGGAATGGGATCTGAAACCAGAAAGAAAACCGTCACGGGGACTCTCCATGACCTCCTGCCCACCTAAGTGAAGCATGTGCTTTTGGGGCAGGAGGAGCTAGTGTAGGAATCGTCATGGCAGCAGTTTCTCTGACTAGATCCTGAAGATACAACCCTTAAGCACCCTGTGACTCCCATATCTGCCCAGCAGAGACCCAGCATCTGCAAGTGATGTGAGACTTATCCACATCTAAGCATCCTCATACAGAAATTATGGCAAGAACACAGGTGCGCTGAGAAGCCTCCAAGCTGGCACTGCGCTGTGGGCTTCTGGGCCCGCTACCGGGATGCTCAGGAGGGTGCAGTCACTGCAGCCCAGGCTGGGTAACGTAGTGATACCACCAGAACGGGAAGAAGGAGACAGAGAGCCCCTTCTACACCCAGACTGGGGAAAGGGGTGCAGATGAAAAGGCCCTTCCTACCACTCACAGCAGTAGGTGAAGACTTGGCTCACCTCCTGGCTGACCACGGCTATGCCACCTCCACAAAGCCAGCCCAGGTCACACGGGGCAGTTCCACGCTAAGGTCTGTGCACTGTGCAGCTGTGCCTCCGACCCTTGGGCCTCCTGATGCCCCACCACGGGACCTTCAGCCTCCATACGAAAGGACAGAGAAAGAGTTCATCGCTGCAATAGTGGAGAGAACGCTGGAGTCCTGGAAAGACCAGACTAAAATCTCCCCACAGCCACTGGGATCCAGTAGCAATAAATGGCCTGGAAACCAACATTAAGAAGGGCTCTAGGAGTTTCTGCCTCAGTTTCATCAAAGGTTTCAGATGATAGGAGCCCAAGCTCTAACATATCCAACAGATTTGCATTTTCATACCGAATCAGTTTTACTAATTGAAATGGTTCAACTTCTCTAATTAATTCCCAAACATCTCCAGCCATCATATATTTGTCAGAATTATTTATGCCTCTTTCTGCCCCCCACAAAACACTCATTGCTCCTTCTAAATCATTATATTCAAGCTCTTCATTACTCTGGCTGCTTCTTAGAATTCAGTCCCATTTTTCAACACTCTCCTCAAAGTAGTTCTTAACTACGCTACTAAAAATTCTTGACATTTATAGTACTTTCCACATCTCACTACTATAGTCTTTAATGTTAAAAAAAATCCTCCACACTTTACTGCTTTAAATATCATTTTAGATTAAAGCTTGCCACAGTCCATGCCATGAAAAGGTGGAAATGTTGCTGAGAATCTGCCTCCCACGGCCTTTCGGCAGGAGTGCCCACACTTCCCTGACAACAGTGAGGACAAAGGTCCTGATGTTACCGAGGACCACGGTCAGCCCGGGAGACCACCACTCACCACCCCCAGCCCTGGCCCTTGGCAACCACTGCTCTTCACAGGCCTGGAAACCAAGAGATGGTACCAATCCCAAAGCCAAGCCATGCTGCCCAGGCTGGCTCCTCCCCAGCGTTCCCTTCCTCCGGATCTGTCCGCCCAGCTTCAGAGGCCTGAGTAGGGTGGTTAAGAGTACGGACGCTGTCACTCACTGGCTGAGTTACCTCACACAAGTTTCCTTGCCTTGCCTGTCAAAAGCCCATGGAGCTGGCACTGGTATCAAATGAGGCAACAGGTATCAAGTACCAAAGCTCCGGGGAAAGCGTAGCCACCATGTCATCACCAGTTCAGCCCCCACTGACTGCACAGCACCCCCAATCCTGCCCCGAAATCCTCCTGAGGTTTGGCTCTCCAGCCGGTTTACGGGCCAGTGAAGGTCGGCCTGCTCTTCAGACTGGCGCTGGGGTTTGTGTTCTGTCTCCTCTGCTGCATACACGGAGCTTGGTGAGCGCTGAGCCCCACCTGATGGTGTGTGTTCCACAGCCTGCACCTCTTCCATACCAGCAGCTGCTGAACGAAGGCATCCTCCCATGCGCGCACACCCTCTGCCCTTTCACTCCAATTCACTCCTCATACCCACTGCACAGGCTCTCTGCACCCGCTTATCTAGGCTGACCCGGGTCACTGCTAGGGCTGGCCTCCCAACTTGAGTCCCAGCACCCAGTCCTAGCTAACGAAGGAGAAAAGCACCGCCCTGAGGAACGGAGGGACGCCCTCCATGGCCACAAGCAGCCGCCACCACACTGGGAGGGCTGCCACCGTGACATGGCCAAGATCTCACTGCCCGCAAAGCATCCCTGGGCTCTCAAGTCCCACGCAAGCTGACCTGCCTAACGCTTCCTTCCCAGCAAGCAGCTCATCCTGTACCATCCCAGCCTCCTGGCACAGATGGCCCCTGCCCAGCCTCCCCCTTCTAGGATGTGAGAGTCGGCTGAAGAACTGCAGATACACAGTCTGTGGTTCTTAAAGGATGTGAAGGGACAAAGAAAAGCTGGAAAAGTAGCGGAATCCAAGAGACCAACAGTCTCAAGGCCAGGGCAGTGGCTGCTGGCCACAGGAAGCTGCCTCTCTGAGCAGCGGTCCTCTCCTGGCTGCTAGGGACACCAGTGGGAGGCCCCAGGAGCCAAAGGGGTGCATGTGGGAGCAGTTTCGGCTGCACGAGCCTGAGTTATGCTTCTCATGCTAGATTCCAGCAAACAGCCCCACAAGGAAAAGGCACGGAGAAGAGGAGGTAAAACAAGCAGCAGCACTGAGCACGGCTCCTGCAATGCTGGGACAGTGTTCCAGACTAACGCTGGGGAGTTTGGGAAGCGAGGAGGGAAATACGTGAGCTGCTCACCTGGCAGCAGTGCCAGAACAGAACAGCACTGTGCACACGGGGAGCCCACTCTGGGGCCTCTGCCATGATTCCAAGCACTCAGCACGCCAATAACACCAGGACTCCCCAGCTCAACTCATTTACAGGCCACCACATCACAGGAAGTGCTTCCGAGTATCTCACTCTGAGCACAGGGCATTTCAAGTTGTCGGGGAGAGTGTCACTTTGGCAACCTAAAAGAAGTTATGCACTTCACCCTGAAAACTCAAAAGGAGAGTCTTTTTTCCCACGAGAGGCTTGCTACAAAGACTCCTGAGTAGCCCAGAACTTAAGAAGCATCAACACTGCCAGGTTCAGTGGTACACGCCTGTAATCCCAGCACTCTGGGGGGCTGAGGCAGGAGGATCACAAGTTTGAGCCCTGCCTGGGCAACTTAGTGATGCCCTGCCTCAAGGGCTGGAAATATAGCTCAGTGTGAAGGTTCTGGGTTCAATCCCTACTGCCAAAAAAAAAAAGGAACGAAAGAGAAGTGTTGACCCTGGCTGACTGACCTGATGGCCCCATGCAGTGAGAACAAGTCCCCCAGGCACACACCTCACGTCCACAGCTGCCGAAAACTGGGCAGAGCCCAAGGGCAGAGCGGCACCACCACGGCCCCCCACAGCCCGCTGGCTCCACTTCAGGTGGTCTTGCCAAGCTCCCAGGCACTTGAGCTTCAAGACCCCGGGAGACCACCCTGTGCCTCTCTCTGGCTTCCCTGCTGAAAACGGAGTTAAGGGGCCTTTCCTGCCCTTTGCACAGTGCTATCTGGCAACGAAAACTGACTGCCTGGGAAAGCGCCTCACAAACTGTAAAATGTGAGCCAAGACCGAACCTAGGGTAAAAACACAGTGCGCAGAGCCAGAAGCCTCCTGGTAAGAGCCACAGTCCCTTGCGGCTCTCCCCATCCCGAGGTGCAGCTCCTGCTCTACTCCCGAACCTGGCTGGCGCTATCTGTGCTCACTGAGGCCCGAGCACAACTCAGGAGATAACAGGCATCAGCGCTGCCCAGCTGGAGTGGGAGGAGGCCATGCGGCAAGGCCGCCCAGGCCAGCGCTGGTGACTGCCACCCCCCCAACACCAGCCAGCACATGCCTGGCCTCACCTCAGAGGCCAGGCTGTGCACACTTTACTCCTCCTGGTCCACACAAACAGTTTCACCTCCCACAGTCCCAAAGCACGTTTATCTTTTGGCCTCAGAGCCTCCGAAGACAGAGCAAAGAGAGCAGATGCCTCCCCAGGACAGAGCTGGCCAAAAAATAGCTCAGGCAGTGCTCACAACGCCACTGACGGCACAAAGGTGCTGGGTTATTTACTGCAGCCCGATGACATCCCACACGTCAGCTCCTTCCCTGAACCACACTCAAGGAAACAAATGCCCCGCCAGACCCTGCACAGGGGACACAGGCCAGCTGCGGACCACGCAGACTGTCCTTGAGATTTAACAACGCTAAGAGGAGCTCCTTCCTGTTGGGTAAAAGTCAGTCACTTTAGATGCTTCCAGGGCCCAGGCATCAAGGCAGCATCAGCAAATGCAAACCGGGTGTGGGGATTTGGAAGTTTAAGGAGAGCGCACAGAGACAGCAGCCGACCTTTGGTTAGGGCCGCAGAGGTCCCGTCGGACGTGTCCACCCGGAAGAGCAGGTACTGCTGGGCCTGGATGAGGAGGCCTGGGAAGTCTCTCTCCAGAGAGGCGAACTGCTCGATCTTGTTTTTCACAGATGCAAGGACCTGTCAAGAGCAACAGTAAAGATGTTAAACACCCCACAGTGGAATTCCCCTCTCGCTTATCCATACATCTTCGAGGTACAGCCCTCATTACGGGAACTATTATGGTATTAGGCATTTGCTCATTTTTAACTGCCTGGGTGTTCCTGGTAGGGCACCCTCCAAACATCAAACTAAATGGAGCTTTGCAATTTGTCTAGAATAATCTACACAGCTAGTATCATAAACAGGGACGGAAAGCAAATCAGGACAGTGGGGCTCCTGAAAAACAACAAAACCGTGAGAGGAAGGAGAGGAGCCCCGCAGACCGGCATGCGGGAATCGCCAGCTGTGGACACGGGGTGGGCGCGGGCTCTGGGCCACACCTGGTAGAGGGAGCGCACGCTGGGCTGGAAGACCATGTTGGTGTTGAGCAGGAAGGAGCGCAGGAGGGGCTGGGGGTAGCTGGCCAGCTGTGTGATGATCCCGATGAGCAGCAAGTTCACGTGCAGCGAGTTCTCCAGCATGTTCTCCAGCTTGGAAAGAACCACACTGATGAACGGGCCTGTGGGAGGAATGCAGGGCTTCAGGGCTGGCTGCGCAGGGATGTGTCTCCTCAGCAACTGCAGTCACCAGAGCCACAGCCCGCTGCCACAGGCCACGAGCACACACTCGGGAGCAAACACACATCCACAGCTTCCCGCTCGATGCCCGGGTGGGAGACAAAACATGGCCACGAAAAGAAGACAAGATACCACTCACAGGAACTAAGACTTGGACTCTATGAGCAATTTCAGTACTTTGAAACTTATCGTAGACCTAGAGAAAAATCAGACATTTATAAACATACACTTTCTACACTGTTTCCATCTTCCTGTGATCATCAAGGGTCAAACACGACACATCATCTCAAGACGCTATGATCTGTGGAAGGTTTTGCACAAACGTCAGAGCCCATTAAAAGTTTTGGCAACAAAAAATCTTGGTGATCTTGGTGTTACTCCAAACCAAGTCTGCTGAACAGCAGCATGTGAACCACGCACAGGCGCTCTGAGAGAGACTGCCTGTCAAGGATCCCGATGCGGAAGCACAGGAAAGACAGACACAAAGCTGAAACAGGCTGTGCACTGTACACTGGCAACTCTGACCACCAGCGACCACGCTTTAATTTTTCAGATGAGAAAGAAGGGACTCAGCCTTGGGTGATATAGGTTGGTATGTCATGGAGTTTGTAAGAAAGAAAACCCGTATGACTGCAGAAGCTGTTCATAAAAGTAGTAGGCGCAAAGACCTTCTGCTGCTTTGGGTCACTAGAAAATTAATATGCTTTATGTTCTAGTTCACTGAAGGCAGGGAAAACAAAAAAAACCTGGCATTAATAAAACTACTTAAAGATGTTTTAAATTTTTGCCATAAAAATGTTCCATTAAGCAAAATCAATGAGAATTTTGTATTTCCCCCAGTGGAGCTCTTGATGAGGCTACTAAACCAGGGCATATTTATAACAAAAGCACATAGCTTCTGGTAAAGAAATGTGCTTTATGAAGACTTCGGCACCATTAATGTGAGTCTAACAAAACACAAGATGCTCCATTCAGAAACCCTGTAGAGCCTGTTGCTGGGAAACATGGTCTCCATGAGAAATAGAGAGCCCAAAGCTTTGCCCACACGAGTGACAAACAGGGCAACTATGATATTCCTGTCTAGACAGCCTGAGGATGTCCCTGATGGGTCTCAAATCCAGAAGAGGCACAGCCGGCCCCAGGCTGTGCAGAGCTGGCCTCTTCTTCTCCACCTATGGGGCGACAGGCACAGACCCACAGTCCCTTTCTATGGCAGAGGGGTCACGAGGCCCCGGAGGAGCTCACGAAACGGAAGTGGGAGTGGCTGGCACACACTCAGAAGCTCTAGACCAGCAGGACCCCATGAGAAAGCAGGTAACAATTCTCCTGAGAGCCCCAGAAATGCCCGCTGTGCTCTTTCCAGCGCAGTCCAGCACAGTTCTGGTTGCCGAGTGGGTCTACAGAAGGACCCCGGGGTCGCCCCCTCAGCTCTGCAGTGCTGCCTCCTGCTCTCCTGGCCTCTCCAGTCCCTGACTCACTACCTGCTTCTATCTGCACAGACCAAACACAGGTCAGTGACGGCATCCAAAGGTAAGTAGTCTTTCTGGAATGTACGTCCTTGATGGGATTGGCCAACTTCCCTCCCCCAGTCCTGAACTGTCCCTGTCACCTGTCAGGGACCAAGGAGCCAACCTGCAGCCCACCACCACTGCAGAGAGGGCAGGAGGACAGCTTGACGCCCACTCCCAGAAAAGCGCAGGGTGTGGTCACTGTCTCACGTGACAACACGTAGGGCCGGCCATCACAGGCCACCAGTGATGCTAGCTTCAAGGCATGCAGATGTATCTTTTGGGGTTCCTCCTTTAGTCTTGGTTTCTAGTATATTTTTTTAAAAAGTACTTAGCAAAAAGCAGTTGCTAGGGCAACTGGGAAACAGCCAAAAACCAAAAAGCCGAGCTATGACTCAGAATGCCACCTGGGTGCGGGTTTCCTCCGTCCTCGCCTCAGGCAGAGAAAATCCCCTTCCCTAGAGCCTGGATCCCGAATGTCCCCCAGAGGCCCAGGTGCCCAAGGCCTGGCCCCTGGATTACGGCCCTCCTGGGCGGTGGAGGAGCCCGGTGCGGGCTGTGGACTGGGGAGGTGCCCTTGAGGAGCAGGGAGACCCTGGCCCTGCTCTTTCTTTTTCACTTCCTGGCCACCACAATACAAGCAGCTTCATCTACCAAATGCTCCTACCATGAGCCACCGTCCTACCACAGGCCTAAAAGCAATAGGGCCAAGCAAGTATGGACAGAGGCCTCTAAAACTGGGAGCCAAGATAAACCTCCATCCTTTATAAGCTGGTTTTTTCAGGTATGTTGTAGCAACAGAAAGCTCACACATCACTGTGAAACATTTACTTCTCCGGGACAGCTAAGGCCACCTCCGGCACCTCTCCCTGTCACTCATCCTCCCCACTCCAGGCTCCCCGCCCTCCGCCTTGGTCCACCTCCTCCCCCACCCTGCATTTCCCCACCCCAAGAACAGAGGCCATTCCGTGCCCTGTTTAGCAGGCTCCACCCAGGAAACCTCTTCCGAATGTGAGTCTTCCTCTCCAGCCCGCCAGCTCTGCCTCAGGCCACAGTCTCACCATGTCCTGTCTGGCCCTAACAACTCTTCTACTTTAACAGCAGTTAAAATGATTGCAGATATACATATAGATGTAGATACATAGAGGAAACACATATTTTTAAATACAGTATGAGGATTTAAAGCAAAATTCACCTCACCCCCAAGAAACCACTGCTAATACATTCTAGTGTATTCTTCCACAAGTGTCTTATGAATAAAGTAACTTAAATTTTAAAAAGTATTTATTAAGCATATTCTTTGTGCCAGCCAGGGTCCTAATTACTTTTTATGTATCAACTCCGTGAATACAACTACCCTAGGAAGTATGTTTATTATTTATCCTATTTAAAAGCCAGACAGGAAATAATGGAGTTGGCATTTCAAACTGAAACCCTCCATTTTCAAAGCTCCTAACCAATTCAGGACCCTGCCCCATGTGTATGCATGTGTATGCGTGCGTGCGTAAGTGCGTGCATGTGTGTGTGCGCGCGCGCGCATATGCGCACTGGTATTTTATACTCTGGTATTTTAAAAAGAAATGACAATGTTCTTTATACACTGCTGTGTAGCTTGCTTTTACACTTAATATATTCTGGAGACTGCCCCACACAGCACATACAAGGCTGTCTCAGTCATCTCAGGGCCAGAGAATACTGGATTGTTAAGAGTCGTGTAGATCGGCTGCTGCACTGCTGGCCATTCGGCTCGCTTCCAGCCCTCCTCTATTATAAACAGGCTGCAGCAGACGTCCGTGCGTACACAGCGTGGCACAGAGGAGTGAGGACGGCCTAGAGACAAGGAGCGGCCCAAAGCACTGCTGCAGCGTCAGTTCTCATACAGCAGGGGCCTCTCACTCGATGTCCGGGCACCAACCACAGCCTACACCATGACCAAGACCGGCTTTTTCAGACCCAGGACACTGTTCCCAACCTGAATGCTTCAAGGGCTGGGGGCACAAGGTGCACATTCGTCAGCTTGACCCAAAGGTCCCCGTAAGCTGACATCAGCCACACACTGGCTTTCTCCCCACTTTCTCTTCTCTGCTAGGGGCTCCACCATACCCCAGGGGTCCGCAGCACCCTTCTCTGAGGCCGTTCCCGTTCGCTCCACAGGCTACCTCTGGACTTGGGGTACATGATAAATGCTCTCACTGAGAATGCAGTTCATACTGGTGTCTCCTCTGAAAGACTGAATATTTTTCATTTGTGTCCTTAGCTCCTAAGCACAGAATCTGCCAAATATTATGAGATCAATAAAAAAGGCTGAATACATTAATTTTTTAAAAATTACATAAATGAAACGCTTTGATTTTGCTAGAATGTGAATTCATTTCAAGAAAATATTAGTATTCCCTGGAGAACAGGAAGTTAAGCCAAATGCTACAGAACAGACTCAGAAGTCCGGAAACTACAAAGCTCACAAACACAGAAAGAGAAAAGATGTTTCCTGAAGCTGTGTGCAAGTTCCAAAGGAAGGAGGAGGGAAAGGCAAGGTTTTAATTATAATTCCACAGAAGTACCAAAGAGCCAGGTTACTTTCTCAGTTCTCAGGTGTATGGTACAGGAAGGACTGACACTATCTAACACGGTGCCGTTAGCCACCCAGCCGCCACTTAGACTTCCTTTCCTTAACTGCCACATTTCCAAGGGGCCGGCTCCACTGCTAGAGCTGGTGTTCTAAGGAACCACCCTGGTCAGCTGCGCACTAGGCTTTGGTCTGGAATGCCGGCGAAAGGCCCACAGGGCGGCCTGGTCACCAGGACAGCAGCAGCGGAAGTGGGGCTTTCAGAAGGCCATGCTTAGCGCAGGGAGGCCTCACTCCACCTTGTGGACTAATGCTGGCGGCATTACTGGGAGATGAGGGAAAGGAAGGGGTCCCGGGGTCAGATTCTGGTTACAATGCCTGGGCCCCAGCCCTTCCTCCCTGGCTGACATGAGGCAAGCAGCTTCCCTACATCCCGCTCTGGCAGGGTGTGTCTGCCCTGCCACAGGCCAAAGGCAGTGCAGCCAGACTGTCGCTGAAACCGAGCCACGACAGCTCTTTGCCCCCCTAAGGCGGTACGCTCAGGTATTCTGTCACAGCGCCACAGGGCTCAGCATGCAGGACCCACGGCCCACAGGGGACTGCGGGAGAGCGTGGGCGGAGCGCTGGGAGACTGGGAGGGGCGCCCCTTCCTTCTGCCCTCCTGATTCTCTCTCTAGCTGCCCCTTCCCTGCATCAACTGGGAGACGCGAGCTGATCTAACCCTTTGCACTTATGATTGACTGACTGACTGAATTTTAATTAAAACTTGTTCATGCTGAAATGCTATCTCAGCTAGATTTCTCGTCAAGCCTTATAATTGTGGAATTAAGAGCTTTCCCCGTTTAAATAAATCTTCAGGCATCAGTAAACAAATGAATAAATACTGGGGAGGAGTGGAAGAGCCCCCTGAAATCGCATTAAGCTAGCCTGGCTGGACCAGCGGGCAGCCTTTCCTCCCTGCCTGAGGGCCAGGAGAAGGGCACAGTCCCTCCCCACTAAGCTGCACCCACTGCCAGCGTAGGCCTGGGGCTCAGGGACCAGCAACAGCCGCAGCAACAGAGGCCCAGCCTGCCAGGGCCGCACAGCTCAGAGGCGGCATTGCCCAGGCCTGCCTGGAAGGCACTGCCTGTCACTGTGTCACCCGCTCTGTGTCCCCAGCAGTGCTCCTTCCTACCGATCACCACTCAGGCCCTGCCCCACTCTCTCGGAGCTGAATGGGCCTTCTCTGTGGAGATCCTTCTATTCGCATATTCTGACTTTATTGCTTAGTACTGAATGCCTTCTACCCAGTTCCTCACTAGCCTGTCCTCCTCCTCCGCCTCTTACCGTGGTTCCCACCTGCTGCCAGCAGTGAGTGTGTCACTGAAGGGCGTGTGTGTGGAAGGAAGAGTGTGACTCAGTGGGGCTCCAGCCTCTCTATCTGGGCTGAAGATTCTGTGATTCTCCAGAGGAGAGCCCAGGCAAAGCCACAGCTACCCTAAGTGCCTCCAGCGTATACACACAGCTACCGCCACCGTGCAAGCACTCCGAGCACCCACCGCACGCTCTGCTCACTGGCCCAGCGCCAGGAGAGAGCACAGAAAGGAACTCTCCTTCCATGGATCTGGCACCCTAGTGCAGGGGACATTACTAAAACACACACACACACAAATAAGCAGCAAGAAGAAAAACTAGAATAAGGGGACAGGTTGAATACGTAAGACTGGATTCCTGTGTGGTGGATCAGTCCTCTTGGTTTATCACAGGAATATCAAGTAAAATTTAATCCTGACTTGCAAGAAGAATAAGGTGATCAAGACATGACAAAACAAAAACTAGCACCACGGCCCTCTGCCCTGGCAAACATCTCTCCCCTCTCTGTCAGGGAAGCAGATGATGCTCCTTGCCTCCACCGACCTTCCACTCCTGTTCCACTATGCACCAGTACTCTCAAACCCTGACGCGCACAGCCATTTAAGATGGTCACCTGTGAACGGAGTGCTCGCAGTCCTCACGGGATGGCAGCTGCCACAGGCAGCGTCCTCTCTCACCCCGAACGGGGAAGGCGCGCTCTCCACAGCCGGCGCCTCCGCTATCAAGGAGTCAAAGCTGTCATCCTCCTCCACGCCCTTCTCCGCGCGCTCCTGTCCCTGCTCTACCCCTCCTCGGCTCTCTCCTCCCCTGCCTCCCTCCTCTCTGAGAAGGGGCGAGCGCCCCGGCGAGGGAAAGCTCTGCTCTGTCAAGCTCTCGGAGCCCGAATCCAGCTCTCTAATGATCTGGTCGTACTGGGCGATGAAGTCTTCGCCCTCTGTGTGGATGGCCAGCAGGTCTGGACTGTGCTCGGCCTCGGAGGTGGGGACTGCTAACTCTGGGTCTGACTCGGGGTCTACTTCAGGCCCATTCTCGGGTGCTGGGTCCTCGGGCACATTCTGAGATGGGTCTGAAGTGTCCCTCTTGTGCTCCCCCTCTGAATCCGTCTCTGGCTGGGGACTGAGGGGCCTGTTGTTCACTGGGGAACTCTGAGCCTCAGACTGGGCCTCAGCTGGTATCCCTGACGTTTCCCCCGGGGAGTGCCTGGCATCCTCTGTGTCCTTCTCTGCACAGAGCCGGTACACCATCACATCATCCTGGAAGTCTGACTCCTCAATGTAGGACCCTTTGAAGAGCAAGATGGCGTTCTTCTTCATCTCCTGGATGTGTTTGGGGGGATCGATGGGTACCGGGGGGCCAGAAGGGTCCAGGTCGTCGTAAGCCCCCGGGGAGCCCACATCAGCCCCCGAGGAGATGCCCGTGTCGTAGCTGTCATCCCACTCCAGCTCTGTGTGGCCCTTTTCCTTGGCTGGAGCCTGCTGGGAGCCCCCTGTCCCTGGGTGGGGCGGCAGCCGGGACCCGGGGCAGGCTGCGCACCCGAGGCTGTCCTCCGGCACACCACGCAGAAACGTCTCAGAGCTGGGCGAGTCCCCATCATACAGTGCGGACCAGACCCGGCAGTCCCTCATGCAGCGCAGGATGCTGGTGTGGGCCTCCCACAGGTACTGCAGGTAGCTGATGTCCAGGGCCTTCCCATACTCCACGATGCAGGCCGAGGGCGAGGCTGCCTCGGGTGGCGGCTCCGCGGGCCCTGAGGGGACAGACAGCAGTCAGAGTGACAGGGACAAGCGTGGCGGGTGGGGCGTGACCCTAAGTGTGCCAGCTAAGGCCGTGTCCCTCTAGGCCTGGTGATTTCCAATTAAATGATACTTAAATAATAAAAGGTGAGCCGTTGTTGTTTCCTTTTGTTTTGTAGTACTGAGGATTAGACAGATTTTAAAAAGAAGAGAGTAACAGAGAGTCTGACCTCAGACCTCACAGAAGGTATAAAACCAAACGGCCAAATCTGAGGTACAGCTCACACAAACTATTGAGATCAGTCCCTACACAAACAAGAGCTAATCGGGGCTACCTCTTGGGGTGAGAGGATCACATTTACATAGACTTAGTGGAGTCCATGCCACTGAGTAATGATTGGAGTTTTTTACTTTGACTCTGAAGTAAGAGGTTGGTAACCCATGAATTTGGGAACTAGGTTTTCTACAGAAACACTGGGCTTTCAGCAAAGCCAATTAACTCAATCTGCCTTCCTGGGAACATCAGCATGTGGCCATGTATCACATTGTCTCTTAAAGTCATATCCACTACCAAACAGTCACTTTCACCTGAGAATACTCTGGGTCGGGACATATGACTATCTCTGATGTTAAAAGTTCCAACCTCATTACTGAAATAGCTGTGAAAGTATTTGTGTTTTAAATTTACATTTTCCCTCAAAGGTGGAAAAAAAGACTAGGAAAATGTATATTCCCCCATCTCTTGACCAGGTGGAACGATGTGGTGCCTTGTCAATGCACTGGTGCTAACCCTGCGACCCTTTCTGGAGACACCGCTCCCCACTCGCAGATGAGGTGGAGGCTCACAGAGGGCAGAACTCACTCCCAGTTACCCCAGGGCCAGAGCCGAGATGGGGTGACAGACCAGCCCTCGTTCTCACACCAGCCACACCTTCGCGAGCCTCACACCCTCATGATCTGAGTCTACCTGTCTGGACCAGAATTGAGCTGCTTCAGGACAAAGGCACATTTTCTGGTCATTAGGTTGAGGTAACTTATTTCACTGGATACTTACTACATGCCACAGTCTTCTCAGAACTCTGTGTCTAATTCACTTATCTTTGGGTACATACTGCTTTACAGATGAGAAAAGAAGTTTAAAAAGGTTGAGTAATTTGCCCCAACAGTGGCAGTGCCAAGAATCTGAAGCTTAACTGCTGCCAGGTCACAGTAACTACACTGGCCAGCCAGCTGGCTGCAAGGCCCACCCATCGGGCGTCCATCCGGCTTCCAGCAGCCCCAGAGCAGGATGAGCAGAACGCACGGGACGTGGAACCAGTGAGCCTCTTAGCAATGTGAGCTGCTGTAAAAATGGGATCCTGCTTTCTTCAAAGCACTAAACACGATCACACAGAAAGAAGTTGGCAAGTTCTGGACATCACGGGTTTAATTTGAATTTTGAATTCTGAGGCAAGTTTAGCCACAAAATCATTCCTGAAACAACTTTCACAGTAAATAAAAATGATACTGATTTTCAAACATGCTTTTAAAAAAATACTTCTGAATGAGAAAATAAGATATCCACACTGGTTCACTTAACAGAAAAATGTATTTAAGATAGTCACATAAATTGTTAATTTCCATGGGTCCCCAGTATTTGTAAAGATCATGAAAGACACCCCTAGTGTTTAATTATGTTAACAGCAAATATGCTGATAGCTCCTTAGTGAAGTAGCCCAAACTTTAAACCTACTTTAACAGTACTGCGGCTGGGTGGGCAGGACAATATTATTGGAGGAAAAATCAGAATACAACTTGGAAACACTTGATCAATACCAGGACTAAGCCATTTCCCAGTGGTCACAAGATAGGTAGAATGTTCCTGGTCTAAAACAGGCATGTGGTCATCAGAGATACACAAATATTTGCCCCTTTGCTACCAACTGCCTGCCAGAGGACCGAGGTTAAACTGTACTTGTGCAAAGTGAATCACAGGTGGCAAACAGTACCTGAGAAATGTAACTCCTATACAAACACGGTACTTATGGAGCCCCTTTTATGTCAACCAAATTAATCAGATAATGTTGCCACCTCACAATTTTCAAGTTTTATAATGATGTTTTATTGACAGGCAGACAATCCACATATGGATCATTTTGGAAATTAAAATAAGGACTAATTCTATCTCACCTGCAGCCACCCCCACAACCCTGACTGACTTGACTTTAGAAGTCACACATACTAGTATGTTTTCACATGTAGGCTCTCTGAGCTGCCACTCACAATAGAGGTCGGAGACAGCGGCCAGGTGACAGCAGCACCGCTGTGAGCAGAGCGGTCTCTGTGACACGTGATGTCACTCACAACAGAAACGGGCGGTGCACTGCTCTGGATCCCAAAACACTGGAGTCTCAAGTCCTGTTTTAAAGGCCATCACTGGCGAGCTCCTACCTGAGGCATCGTGCGTGCATTTCGACCAGAGAATATAATCCCGCTCTTGGTTCCCGAGCGTCAGGGTGATGCCGCTGGCGCAGCAGCCAGGGGTCAAGGCGAGCAGCTTGGCCGCAGACACCGAGTAGCAGTCTCTCTCCTTCACAGCCCACCTCTGGCTCAGCATCATATGGTTGCAGGGGATCAGGTACCTAGGGCAACAGAGAGCCGGCCTTCAGTCTGGCAGGGTCCTAGTCCGGATGGGGACCAGCATCCTGAAGCGTGTTCGGGACCAGTGGTGGCCCTGAAAGGATGCGTCCTCTCCCCTCTCAGCCTGCTTATCACACTGGCCAGCGGGCTCCGTCTGCTGCCTTGCGGAGCCTCTCTTCTGATCCCACCCCTGTGCAGAACAAACGAGTCTCTGGAATCTAATCTCCACGCCTCTCTTCATCCCCTCTTCACCTCTGTGTCTTCTCCCCTGGGTGTGCTTCCCTTCCCTCCTGACAAGCACCCTGGCAGCCGGTAAAGCGCATCTTCAGCACCACCTGCTCTGAACTCCTTCCCCCGAGGCAAAAGGGGACCTCTCCCACCACCGAGCTCACCAGGAAAGGACTATCACCCGCACTGCACTGTGAGTACCTGCCAGCTCTAGATAACGTGCTAGCACAGTAAGGGACTGCTGCAGCCTTCTCCATTGAAAACTCTGGTTCAGTGGAAAGTGTACAACCACGCTGCAGTATAAACTTCTTTATTAGTTTCTTTTAACCTTGAGACAAGGTCTTGCTAAGTTTCCCAGGCAGGGCTGGAACTTGGGAACCTCCTGCCTCAGCCTCTCGGAGTATGGGATGACAGACAGCACCATCGCACCCAGCTTAGTGTAAACCTCTTACGCTCTTACCGCATCAGGAAAAAGCATGGTGATGAAGGGCTCGGCAAGGAGCACCAGAGCCCACGTCCCCTAAGACACTGCTGGCCAGGGATCAAAGCATCTCCCTGTCACGGACCTGAAGACACGGCAGTGGGAGCACATGGAGGGCGTCCTGGGCCAAATAACGCCTGTGTAGATGGCTGCTCTCTTGAAAGGGAAAACCACAGTGCTCGTCTAAACAAGCAGGAGAGGAGGACCTGAGGCGAGCACCACGCGCATGTGCAGGAGCCAGTTCCTCCCCGAACAACCACACCTCTCAGTAAGCTGCAGTGCTTTTGTTTCTGAGCTTCCAAGGAAGAGGAAGTATAAGCTATGAGTATGGTTTCTGTGAAAAAGATAAAACATAGGACTTGCAGGGTATGTCTTGGGACCTAAAAACATCAAGCCTTTCCCAGTCTCCTGATGATCCAAACAAGGAAAAGCCAGGTCTGTATGAACACCCAATCCGCAGCAACAGGCTAGGACAAGCAGCAAAGAACCATCATCGCTCTTTACAATAAAGGTTTTAAGAACACTTGCCAGCCACGAAACGACAAACTTGCCCCCCAGCCTTTAGTCTCAGGATCAAACTCTTTCTCAAGCACTTTACAGTCTCACAGAGCAAGCGAGGTAGGGGGTCCTGGCCTCCTCTACCTGCCAGCACAGACCACTTAGGGTGTGCTCGAGGGGGCATGGATTCACGTGGCTCACTGTCGGGCAACCTGAACTACTGTGATACATGCATGACTGGCCCATCAGGCAGCTTTTTATTGATTTTTATTATAAAAAGACTAAAAAGTGACTAGATCTGTTTGTACCACCCACCAGTGGTATAAACTGCCTGAAGGGACAGTCATGCACGTACCACTGGTGGTTGAAGCCAGCAGGAATGTGTTAAACTGCTGTCACTAAGAACCACACGTCCCCATCAGTCACATCTAACGTGGTGTCATCCACTCACAAACACAGCTGAAAACAAGAACAGGAAACACAGGGGACAGTGTGGGAAGGGGCAGGTACATTCTAATTCTTGGCTAAGCTCTGGTAACATGTACCTGAGCCCTATGGGAAGAAAGAGGAGCACCACAGGTGGAGATGAAGGTGCGCTTTCTCATGAGGGTCTCTGTGAGCAGAAATGCTTTGGTGACCAGCAAGGACACGGACGAGAGGAATCCAGTGCGGCTGCAGCCAGCAGACACCTCAGGAAGGCAGGCAGGGTGCCCTGGGACCTCAGGACGGGGCGGCAGTAGGCAGCAGGGACGGGTGAGGCAGCAGGAGGAGGAGGAGGAGAGCAGGTGAGGAGCCACGCAGGTGCCGCTGTGACCTCTTTGTGACGACACACAGGAGCCCGCGCTCGGGGACCCCTGCAGGTGACAGCAAGGTCTGCCTGAGATGGCGGTGGAGACCCGTCCTGTGCTTACTGATGCGAATTCTTTTCCTGTAGGCTGTCAAGGCCCAAGGAAATTCAGTTTACATAGGATTTATTGTGTTCTTATTTTGATTGTTGTTGTAATTTGGGATTGACAAGGGGAAAAATATAGGACACATAATTTATAGAATTATTTTATAATAGTCACCCAAAGAGCCATATAAAGAGCATGCAGGAAATCTGTCCACACATTAAACACCAGAGAATCCTGCTAAGGGCCTGGATCCCATGGTAATGCCTTCAGGAGTCCAGCTGAAGACCTAAAACCCGTAACAATGCCTCCCATGAGTTCAACTGGAGGCCCAGAGTGCACAACAATGTCTCATGCAGGCCTGTTTCACGGATCTGCACTGGGAAGGCCCAAGGGTCAGTGGCAGAAGCTAGAAAGTCTGTGCCAGTGGGGGGAAGAGTCTGTGCTGGCAGGCTGAGGGATCTGCACTAGAGCCAGGAAGTGATGCTCAGAAGAACCAGAGCTCCCCTGAAAGGTACCACGGCCGTCCTCAGCAACAGTGAGGTTCCGAGCTCCTCCGATGACGAGAACAGCTGAGTTCCTATCAGGACAGCCAACGCGACAAGCTTCTCTGGGAGCCTGAGCAGAGCACCGTCTTCCCCTCTGGTTCTAGGAATAATGCTCAAAGTGAGGACCAGAGCTCCCCCAAGGTGAACTGCAGCCCTTCTCCGCAATACTAAGATCCCAAGCTCCTCGGACGATGAGAACTGCACAGTTCATCAGGAAGGGCTGCATGATAAGCTCCTCCCGGAAAACCAACAGCTCCCCACAGCCTCTGAACTTCCTTCTCTCCAGTTCTTCCTCTTATGCTGCCAGCAACAATCCTCAGGTGGGCCTCCCATAGCCAGCATCACTCTGGTTCAGTTCAGCTGGGTGTTACAAGTTGACCACCAGCTGTCAACCCACCGCAGTCATTATTTATGGAATAAACTGCTTTATTGACTATAAGAACTCAAGGACTATGTGCAGCTCAAATCAGACACACCTCGTGGTTGAAGATAATATACACAGACTTCTAATGTTCGTTTGAAGTATCAAACAAATGGACACTGGATCAAAGCTAATAAAGCTGTTTATCAAGTGTCACCAGTGGGTACCCTGAAATTATTTTAGATAAAGAGTTACTGGCAATTTGCAACTTTGCAAATACCATAAAAGCTTTCAGCAGAAACTAAGAATTTTCTCTGAATAAATCAAAGACAGAGCCCCTGTTAGCTGAAGAAGTTCTACGAATCGGGAACTGGAGGAGACCCCTCAAATTGAACAGCCTCCCTGGTACTCAAAGCAGGTGTTTCTGCAGTTTAAGGGTGGCTCACCATAGAGAGCAGACAAACCGCACCTCAGCCCTCTGCCTTTCCAGCATTCACAGGGAAAGATGGGGTAAAGTAAGAGCTAGACGCCCCCAAATGTCAAACACCAAACTAAGGTGGTGGCCGACAGCAGAAAGCACCTGGGCATTTAGCGTAGGGGTTCGCCATCAAACTGTCACTTCATTTATACATTTATTTTATGTGAGGACTTCATTTAAATTCATGAAGAATAACCGGAGACTAACAAAGACATTTGGATTACTCACAGCCACCTCCCAAAGCAGCAGTGCTCGGAACGCCCCTGCTGTCCTCCCCATTTTCATCACTTCCCAGCCCTCTAACAACCCTGGGTACACAATGATTTGGATTTAAAATGTCCCCCAAAACTCATGCGTTCAAGGCTTGGTTGCCAGCTCACAGGCTTGGCAGAAAATGATCAGATCATCAGGACTCCAATGTCATCGAGTAGCATAATCCACTGATGAGATCATAATTGGGTGGCTTTTTTATTGATTTATTTTTATTTCTATTTCTATTTTTTGTTTTTCTCAGACAGGGTCCCTCTGTGCAGTCCAAGCTGGCCTGGAACTCATTATGTAGCCCAGGCTGGTCTCCTCCTAAGTGCTGGGACTACAGGCACGTGCCACTGTGCCTGGCTTTGATGGCATTGAGAAGTGACAGAAATAGAAGGTGGGACCTAGATAAAGGGAGTGGTCATGAGGTCGTGACCTTGAGGACTAGATCTGGTCCCCAGCTCTCTGGCTCTTGCGCTCCAGGCTTCTATCCCTCCATGCTTTTCGGCTGCCATCAAGTGAGCAGCTTCCGGACCCCACGCCCTTCCCCAGGATGTCTCCGCCTCATCACAGGCCACTTGACAGGAAGCCTCTGAAACTGTGAGCCTGAGCCTTTCCTCCTTTTCGCTGAAACAGCTGACTAACACAGGGACTATTTCCTTTTTTTCTGGATATGACTCATAAACAATCACTTCCCAAAAAATTCAGTAACAAGCAACTGATGACAAAGAACACACTGTGCTTTTCTCTGCATTGACAGGAAGAGCAGACCAAAGCCAGCGGTGAGGCCGAATGAGGTAAGTCTAGTGTCGTCTTCAAGCTGATGGCAGCCCCTACACTGTGCCAGTGTGCAAAGCTCTACAGAGCAATGCGGGTGAAATTCAAAAAGATTTCTTGTTCAACAACGTTTTAGCCACATTTCTCCTGTTCATTTTCCCAAGATGGCTGCCCTTTTCTCCCTCTACTTTGGCAGACCCCCCAGCTCATAGGCAAGATGGGAATGTTCTCGAAGTGTAACGCAGAGATTCTCTTCAAGCTCTATCTGAGCATAACAGGCAGCGCAGCTCCTGACCTGACAATGGACTGGCACTTCTGGAGAAAAACACCCTACCCCAAATACTCAGAAATGGCACGCAAGGTGTTAAGCAATTAAATTTTGCCTTAACTGGCAACTTCCAGCAGCATGGGGATGATCTGTCACTGCGCAGCTTGACTGCACTGCCGCCCGCCCTTGGCCTGTCACACACAGCGCATCCGTAGGGTGAGCGATTTCTCCTTGGTTTTCTGCTCACTGAAACATCCTCCTTGGGAGCATCTTTCCAAGCTGCTTTTTTGATATTTCTCCAAATGAAAGCAACATTATCAGTGGCAAACACTGTATCACTTTGACCCGTCAATACTTAAGAACATCTGCCTCGCAGGAGAAACTGACATATGACCGTTATTCATCTCTGCTTATTTACGACTTTTATGTAATGAAGATAACGTCACTTAAATGGCCTTCACATAACCTTCGCTTCTCTGTGGCCATTCAGGCCACATTTACCTACACATCTGAGTGACTGCCGTGGTGGCAAAAACAAGAAAGATCATAAACCTATTCTTGTGCCCTTTAACGCAAAGTTCACATGACTAGAAAAATAAAGTTGTTTTCATTCCCCATGCTTTGGGGATACACTCTGAGTCAGAAAAGACGCTGTTATCACGAACTTGAAATGCATTTTCCAGAAAATTCCCCTCCCTTATGCTTGAGTACTACTTTGTATCATTTCAAAACATTTTCACAGATATCACCACAGTTGGTTCTCCTTATGAAGTAGCATGGTTCAAAACCAGAATAGGTCAAGTCCAATCAGCACTTCAGAAGAAAGAGATCAGGAATAGTGGTCTCTTGTAAGGCCTCTCCTTCACTCTCCTCACGGGCCTGCTCAGGCAGAGCTAGAAGAGATATTCCATGAAGAACAACTGCACTACTGCATTACAGGAGGGAGGGCGGGCAAACATGTGCTCAGAGAGCCTCGCACCAGCAGGCTGGCCTCAGATCTAAGCTCACACCTGGCTTTTGGCCTGGAACCTCCGGCAACGCGCTCTCCAGCACTTTCTGAGGTTCTTAGCCTTATCCACTGTGGATCTGACCACCCACCTGTAAGAGGTGGCTGTGTACATATCTGAAACAAGAGCTGACTTCATAAGGCATACATCTGCGTTCCAACAGAAGCCAAAGCCACTGCCATCTCCAAGGACATTTTTAACCTAGGACTTTACGAGCACACACAAAGTGATCAGTGCAAACCTTGTAAGGTCCCTGGACAGCCAGCAAACACAGCTCCTACCACCTGGGTTGATCTGCCCTGATGTCCCAGTGGGGACGTTCTGCATCTCCCAACCAAGGCAGCCTTGCAGGTATGCTCAAAATTAGCTGCTTTTCCTGTTAATTTAAACATTTAACATTTAAATACAATCAAGTTTTACCCACCTTGGAATAAAAGCCTATTTTGGGGCAATAAAAAAGGTTTCACCAAGTTGTTCTTCTGGACTTCATTCAGGCCTTGCTAATGCATTCTGTCCTGTCAGTAGCCACCTCACGGGGAGCTAAAGTAACCCTGTTAGGCCAGACTACCCAGAGTGCTTCTTTATGATCTCTGCTAGTGTCACAAGACTGGTTACTGATGACCTTTTTTACTTAAAAATCTAATAGCAACAGGCTCCCACCAGATGACCTCTAGGGTCCTCCAGGACAGGCAGCCACCGGCGTTTTCAGACTCATTTTCGGTCACCCCCTTCTGCAGGCTGTTACACCTACACCACAGCAGCCTCAAACTCACGGCTTGCTGGGCTCTGTCCTCACGTTTCTGCCCCAGCAGGTTTGGGGAGGGGCCAGGACCACACTCTGCCAGGCCTTTACTTCTCCGAGCCCCCTAACCGCAAAGGCCAGTTTCCCACGATGAATGCTTTTGCGCTTTCTCTGTAGGATCCACTCAAACCACACTGAACCACACCCTGGACGAGGGAAACCACCAGCCGCCTCCTTCTTCGGCTGCCCTGGGTTCATCTGCCCTTATTCCCAAGGACAGAGCAAGTGGAGAGTCAGAAAGCTCACTGAGTAAGGAGCCGGGGACACTGGGTCTCTGTTCCACACCATGAGAAGCGCATGGAGGCCCAAGTGCTGCCACCCTCCCAGGCAAGGGGCCCTCTGCTCCTTGCTCGGCCAGTCCTCAAGAAGTCGATCTCAAGACTCAGGATCTGGGTTCAGCAAAAGGAGGAAAGAAGCACACCACAGTCCAGCTGAGGTTTCCAGATTGTGCCCCGGAGGGTAAGGCCATACAAGCGGTGCCGGGAACACCGCTGCTCTCCCTCACAAAAGCAGACCCCTCCCCCAGAGGGCCCGAGAAGAGGAGGCACAAGCGGCCAAGGCAGGTTTCGGCGCCTCTGCATATCCAGCCTGAGTGATCAAACTCGGCACTCTGCGCTGACTCCCGCACCCACCTGCAAGTACTAGCTGCCTCGCTACGCCTTCAGACGGTGTTGCCTGCCAGTGTTTTCAGTTCACCTGCCCCACGCAAGGAACTGTGCTGAGCGCGCATTAAATATTTATTGGACTCTACTGAAATGTACTCATGGATCAGATAGATAGTGCTTGGTGCATGTGCACCACCACCAAAGAAAGAGTCAAAGTAACTACATTCAATAGCATTTCTGTATTTGGAAAAGTTGTTTTTAGTAACAAAGGTGTCTAATAATTGTACTTTGGGAGAAAAAAGTTCAGCCACAATCCTAAAGAGCCTTTATAATACTTTTGAAAATTTCCAAACTCTATCTGCTGTTTCCACGAACATGTTCATAATGTAATGCATATGCTCCTGAAAAGTTCTTTGCAATAAAATGAAAATTAACCTGGAGAAGTAAAGCAAAAACTGAACTGGCACACTTGATCATTTTCTTCTTTGAAAACATGGCCCCTACTTAGCTTAATTCGCAAAGTTAAATAATGATCACACAGAGTGAATTTCTTTAAAGAGAAAAAAAACAGGTAACTCACCTTAAAACTAGCTGTAACATCACATCTTCGCAGTGTAAACCGATGAGCGTCCTGAACAACGCCAGGGACACCACACAGAGCTGGGGGCAATCAACACATTCTAGTTCAGATACGGGAACAGCTCGACTCCCCGCAGAGAGCAAATAAACCAGAATTACAAAATAAAATGGGCCCTTTTTTTTAGTAATTTTGATAAAAAGCATACTGTTGCCAGAGAGAATGTGTATTTCAGGATATCGGCTCTCCTATAGGAGCTGGTTAGAAAGCCAGTGCCTGGAGTTATGCCACTGTGCAGAACTGTCCTGCTATAAAAATTCCTACGCTCCTATTTGTAACTTTCAAAGATCCAGATGGACACATACCCTACAGCTCCCATATATGCGTATATCCCACTCCCCCAACACCATCACCCCACACATACATCCTCCCCTCGGGTGGTTTTTTTCCTACATTATTTTCAAATACAACATTGGTTACTTAGAAGGGAGGAGTCATAGAATACTGCATGTAGCCTGGCTGGCTCTCTTCAGAGCTCTCAGCCCCAAGCCTCAGCTAGGGGCAAATATTCTCCTTGGTTCTATTTCCTATATAGCGTTGAGCATGAGGTAGTACCTCCCCACTAAAAAGTTCATTTAAAAAAAAATTCCTTCAATCTCCAATTTCCAAGAGCAAAAGATAAACTGCCAAATATGAGAAATACCCAAAGGTATATTATAAAATCATTATATCTTTTTGAGAGTAAGCTTTTATCAATCTACCAGGCTATTTAAGTAATTCAGGCTCTCGTTCTTTGTACAGGAAAGTAAGTGCTGGCCTCTCTTTCTCTCAGGATGGGCTTAAAACCTGGTCAATGAAATCCACAATGGTGTTGTAAAGAAATAGCCGCACCTGACCTGCCCCCAAACATCTCTTTTGTTCAGGGAAGGTTATGTATTTGTAGTCAGGCTGAAGCAAAACACCTTGTTCCATTCCAAGTCATTGCACAGTGCTGTTTGCCTACTTGGGGTGCCCTTTCCGGCCTCCTGCAAGGCTAACCCCGACTTACTCTCACAGACTTAGCTTCGGCATCACCTCCCTGCAAAAATCTTTCTTGTCCAACACCTGGCATCTAGCAAGGGCCTTCAGATAGACCCTCTGTGGAGTATCTCTGACTGCCGATCACAACTATGACCTTCTTTAGCTGGAAATAGCCAGACGGATCTTTGATCCTGGGCCCCACACAGCAGCTAGGAGTATTTCTTCAGAGGGGACTATTATAAGTAACTAAATCAGGTAGAAATATTGTAGGCAGTCAGACAGGCTGAGCCCTTGAGAGGTCAATGCAGAAGACAACTGTGGCTGGAGGCATATTCACTGAAGGTCATGCTTCAAAAACAAGAACTACTCACCATATATTTCCCCTAGGGATGAACAGCAGTGGTTGGTACTGCAAGCGGGCATCAATTGCCCTGGGGTAGAGGACCAAACCCTAACCCACCCCTTCCAGGACAGTCCTTGTCTGCCCATATGTGCTGGCTACATGACTTATCTCCCCACTTAATCAGTATTGCCCTAGCGACTGTACTTGATGTAATCTTATTAGTTGACCATAGTTTTGTCCCACCTCGCACCCATCCTATAATTCGCCATTGGATCAATATTACCTAAGCAACTATACTTGCAATCTTATTGATTGGTTATAGTTCTGTCCCACCTTAAGCCCACCTCACCTCGTGGCTTTGCTCAATAAAACATCCTTGAGAAGTGGGGTTGGTGGGCAACGCACTTTCTGGGCCCCCCTTTGTCCCTCTCAGACAGAAGCTTTCTTCTCCCAATAAAATCTTCCTACTCTTAAAAAAAAACTGTCTTCTTCACAGCACTACCACCCAAGTCTCACTTATGTGTCCTTCTTATCTGCTGCCCCAGTAAGCTCTACAAATCACTGTCACAGGTGCTCAACAGGGTGTATTTCTTTTTGTGTCGGGGGTGTTTTCTTTATTCTATGTACAAATACCTTATTAGATATATCATTTACAAAGATTTCCTACCATTTTGTGTGTTGTCTTTTTAATTTCTTGATATCTTTTGAAGCATAAAAGTTTTCCATTTTGATAGTGTCCAATTTATCTATTTTTTTTTCTTTTGTTGCTCATGATTCTGAATACTGCCAAGGCCACAAGGATATACTTCTATGTTTTTTAAAGTGTTTTACAGTTTTTGTTCTATAGGTCTCTGATTCACTTTGACTTAATGTTTACACATGGTGTAAAGTAAAAGTTCAACGTCATTCTTTGGCAGGTGCATTTCCAGTTTTCCCTGCACCATTTTTGGAAGACTATTTCTTTGCCACTGAATGGCCCTGAAATCCTGTTGGGAAACCAATGACCACAAATATGTAGGTTTATTTCTGTACTCTCAATTCTATTCTGTTCTTCTGCTCCTCTGTCCTTACGCTAGTAGCATACTGTTTAGAATAATATAGTTTTAAAGTAAGCTTTGGAATCAGGAAGAATGAGTTCTCTTTGTTCTCTCAAGTTTGTTTTGGTTATTCTGTGTCCTTTGCAAATCCACAGGAATTTTAGAATCACTTTATCATTTTCTTTTTGCGGTACTGGGGATCAAACTCAGGACCTTGCGCTTGCCAGGCAAGTGCTTATTCCACTGAGCTATATATCCCCAGCCCTTACTCTATCATTTCAATGAAGATGCCAGCTGGAAGTTTTACAAGCATTGAATTAAATTTGCATATCAATTTGGAGAATATGCCTATGTTAACAATATCAAGTCTTCAACCTATGAACACAGGCTATTTTTCCATTTACTTAGATCTTCTTTAATTTCTTTAACAATTTTTGTAGTTTTCACAATATGAGTTTTATACTTCTTTTATGGTTTTTACTCCTGAATATTTTATTCATTCTAATGCTACTGTATTGTAAATAGGATTTTCTTAATTTGATTTTTCAATTGCCCATTGCTGTTTGTATAGAAATAAAATTAATTACTCTTGCATCCTGCAGTCTTACTGAACTCATTGGAAGGTTTAATGGTTTTTTAGTGTATCCTTCAGCTTTTTACATACAAGATCACATCACCTATAAAGATGGGTGATTTCACTTTTGGTCTGGATGGTTTTTCTTTTCTTTTCTTGTTTTAATTTATCCGGATAGAACTTCGAGCACTATTTGAATAGAACTGGAAAGAGCAGATGTTCTTAGTCCTTAGAAGTTTTTTTCCTGTTCAGTAAGATGTACTCCTGAGTTTATCACTGATGCCCTTTGTCAGACTAAAGAAGTTCCTTTCTATTTCTAGTGAAGTATGTTTATCATGCTGAATGTTGTTAAGCTTTTCCTGTATCTGAGGTCATTATATAATCTTTCCTTTAGCTTTTTGATATAATGAATTACATTCATTGATTTTCATATTTTAAACCAATTTTTCTTGGTTTGATAAATTCCACTTGCCTAAGAGTATATAATCTTTTCACATATTATAGATTCTGTGTGGTAGTGTTTTATGGAGAATACCTGTGTTTATATTCATAATAGATTTATATTAGCCTGCAGTTTTCTTGTGATATCTCTGTCTCATTTTGGAATCAAGATAACACTGGTCTCACAGAATGGGTTGGGATGTAATATCTACTATTTTTTGGAAAATTTTGTTAAGATTTATGTCCTTCTTCCTTTCTAAGTATCACAGTAAAAAACCCCATAGCTTATTTTCGTCATCATTTAAACCCTGACAACCACCACTCTGCTTTATATTTCTCCGACTACTTTAGATGCCTCAGATGAGTGGAATTCTCCAGTCTGTCTTTCTGCGGTTGGCCTAACTGAATTACTAGGATGTCCTCAAGGTCTATCCATGTTGTAGCATCTCAAAGTAAACTCTCTTCCCTTGTGATTTCTTGTTTGATCTACTGACAATTATTTAGAGGTGTACACCTTAATTGCTACGTGATTGTGAATTTCCAAAACTCCTGTCAACAATTTTAAAATACAACCCATGTGAGAACAGGACCTCCTCTGCACCATCGCCATCCTTTAGAATTCAGTAAGACTTTTGCGTGCCCAGCAGGCGGTCCGTCTTGAAGGATGCTCCACATCACGTGAGAAAAACGTTCATTCTGTTCACACTGGGTGAAATGTTTAGCGACTATTTTCTCTACTATAACGCTTTCATCGCTTTTTCACTTTTGTGATTTTTTAGTGGTTTCTCTAGCTCTTCCCACCTAGTATTTTAACTTACAGGCTCTACTTCAGATTTATATTAAATTAGTCCAGTAAAATATTACTCCTATACAGTTCTAGTCCCTCTTCCCCCCTTTATGCTATTACTGTTAAACGTATTACACCTACGTATATTACAAAATCAAAGAAACATTGCTAAGTTATTATTCTTTTGCTTTTAAAACAATAACCACAATTCAATAGCCTTTTCAGAGAGGTTATGACAGATGAAACTAAGGGTAGTGAGAGAATCTTCAGTTAAGCAGAGCTCCAAACCTTAGAATGATCCAGACTTTCATTTTAAACACACATGGACAGAAATACAATCTCTAACACCCAGACTTGACACGCTCTGGTTCCTTGGCTCTTCTGGCCCTTAAGCCTCTGTGTTCTCCGAGATCTTACCCCTAGAGCTGCATTCTGCTAGTTCTACAGAAGAAAGCGCCTACATAGAAAAATTTAAGAAAAAATGTCCTATGAAAGACAGTAAGTGCCACTTCCCAGACAAAAGGACTCAGGGTAGGAGTGGGAAAAAGTCCAGTTCATCTCTACCCAAATAGGAAAAAAGTAATGAATCTCACTTCCCAAACTTCTGGAACCTGAGTTCTAAGTTTGCTTCCTCCTTACCCGAAAAGGGGTGTTGATTCGGCTTGTGAGAGTGTCCAGAATGTGAACATTCTCATGCTGGTGCAGCAGGATAAAACGGAGGAAGATCTCCAGCAGGGCTGGCTCCGAGATGCTGCGCAGGAAAAGGTCCAGGTATGCAGTTGTGGTCATGACTTCTTCCACGGTCACCTGCACCACGGACACAGGGAACACGGTGAGCACCCTCCCACCTCCTGACACCCCAGCCTCCCAGCAGTGACCCCACTGTAGACACGCAGCATGGCACACCGCAGTGCTCTGTGGGGGGCAGTTACCCTCCACGGCACCTTGCCCTGCTTCCTCTCTTTAATTCCGTAAAGCATGGAAAAGGCCGAAAGCAGCAGCAACTCAAGGGTTCTGACAGCTCTAATCATCAGATGCAGTTCAAATACCAGACAGATTTTAGTGTGCAATCAAAAATGGAGAAAAAAAGATTATGCAAACTATTTACATGGTTAGTAAAGGATTAATCAGAAAGCTCAGCGTAACTTGTTTCATGATTAGTCATTCAATAAACATTTATTGGAATCTGCTATGTGCAAGAAGCCAAAAATGTAACATATTTTACGCTAGAAAGAAGGCAATAAAAAGCAAAATGATAGTAACACAACCTGCAAAGGACAGGTACTAACACGAACTGCTACAATGTTCAGAGGTGTTTCTGGAGAGTTACCGGTCAATTTTTTACAGCTGAATAATACAAAGTGTTACATACAAAGTGCTATAAGAGCTTACTGCTTAATAAAGTAATTGTGACTTTTTTTATAATACAGGTATCTTCTACCTATGTGATTTTTCCCATGCAGTGACATGTCAATCTTTCAGCAAAGAAGACTCACTGAGTTGAGTTTTCCAAAAGCTAAAGAGCTGATGCTTACAGAAAATTTGAGCCTGAAACATTCTGCGAGTTTTCAAAGCTAGTATGTACTTCCTTGTTCTCCTAAAAGCAGAGTATAACATGTGGAAGTCACCACAATGGTGCATTTCCTATAAGGGCAGACAGAGCCCTGCCCTTGAACCCATGAAAATCACCAAAATAGTTCAAGCTGTCAGATTCCAGCGCCACACCTAAGAAATCTGAGCAATGACCCTGCCAAGGAAGTCAAAGGCACTCAATTCTAAACAGAACAGACAGTGGTATTTTTTTAGATAATTTTTTTCCTTCTTCTTTCTTTCCCCTTTAAACGTGTCAGCTGTCACTTTATCATACTGCTACTGTGCCACTATATACTATATTATACTATATTCCTCTTCCCCATTTAATTTTCAGCTTTCCAAATCCACAGGTCAGTTTAGGAGCCAGATGCCCAGATCTGCTAGAATACGTACAGATGAGCCCTGAGTGGAAGATGCACCTGTGCATAAGGCTCGGTAGCATCTATTTCAGTTGTTTAAATTACTTTTTAAAAGTTCCTGGTACGCAGCTGCATCCTGGAAAGATGAGCTCTGGTGTATAAAATATTACCAAATCAGCTCACTGCTGACCTCACCCTAAACAAGGTATATGTTAACGTCCATTTGACTTGTTGCTTTAGAATCTACTAACACACAGCAGGTCCCTGAGTGTCCTGGACACCCTCCCCCAGCTCCGTGTCAGCTCAGGGAGCCCTCTCAATGTGCAGTGCGGTACGCTGCCATCTGACCAGCTTTAAAGGACTCTCCCTAGCCTACCCACAGCAATGGAAACAGGTAAGCGTCAACCAGAGGGCAAATAAACTACCCTGAGAAGAGTCTAAAATCTGCTGCCACCCTTTCTTTCCTGCTTTCTCTGGTCCGCTGTCCTGGGATGGCTGCTCTGTCTTTTTCTTAATTGCCCCAGGACAATGTACAAAGCCTGGCACCCACAACGTACTTTCATGAGTGAATGGCAGCCCGCAAGGATGTGGCAATTTACATCTGCCAGAGTTGAGCTTAGCTTTCACTTCTTCCTTATGATCTGCATGTGTTCTGAAGGCCCAGAAAGGGATTTTTTTTTTTTTTTTGCAAAGCTGAGGCTCAAACTCAAGACTTCACACATTACAAGCAAGCACTCTACCACTGAGCTGCACCCCCAGTCTGAAGGGCTTTCTCGTGAAGACCTCTAAAATAACTGATGTCATTAAGCTTAGCTAAGGCGGAAATGACTCGCAACTATTCCAAACATGTAGCTCCATGAGTTCACATCCACCCAACTACTCCAATCTTAGGGCAGTGTAGCAGAAACCTAGCCCAAAATGACTTAGGCAGAAGTCTAATTTTCTGACAATCTTGATCACTAGAAGAAAGTACCACAGTGCAATAATTCCAAATAGGTCATGTGTGCAGCTTCTTCAATGCCAAAAGTTCAACTTACCTACCAAGCCCTGCTGGACTGACTGACGTGTCATGCAGCACCCAGGAGCTGCCTTTGTACCAATAATGCAGCACAAGCGTTCCCCGCCTGGAGTCACACATGACCTTAATAAGCTCAAAAGCCCAGCAATAAACTCCTTATAAGTGTCAGTCTTTGGGGGCTAACATGAAAGGAGGGCATTAAGCGTCTATTGTTTACTATTCTTAGGCTGGATAAATGAAAAGGTTTTATTTCTTTTTAGAAATCAAAGTTGTCATTAATAAGCTAAGAGGATTTAAGAAAGCACTCAAAGGGGCAGCATTTACATAACATGCTATAAATATTAAAATCCCAATCCCATTACTTATATTTATCAAGTTGCAAACTCGGGACAAATTAAAGTCACACTCACCTTAAACTAAAACCCCAGCCAGGAAAACCTGGTTCCCGTCTCTTTCCATCCCTTTTCCCCACCACATCCTCAGAGCCTCAGAAGCCTTTTATCCCGGAAAATCTTTCCCTGCCCCATTATCCTGCTTTCAGAAACCTCTTCTAATCCCCCCAAACAGGCAAACTTCTTAATGAGAATGAGCGCAGAGCCTGGGTGTGATCACTTGAAAGCTAACAATAAACCACCAGAGGAAAGACACTCCACTACGCAGAATGTAAAGTGCAACCTTCCGCCAGTGCCCAAGTAGTACCAGCAAGACAGGGAAGCAGCGAACTCGTTAGAGTCCAGTGCTGAAGGGCAATCACCTGCAAGTGGGAGGAAGACCTTTGGCCTTACGGATGACTGCCAATATTTATTTACTTGATTCTATAAACAACTGCAGGTAGTTACAAACGTACATAGAAACAACCAGTGAAGGCCTGAGTACCTTGTCAAATAGAGCGATAAAGCTCAGGGTATGATTAAGAGTATGAAAGCTTAAAAATGTTACTTCATACTAAAGCTGGGCCACAGTGAGTGAAACCGCCTAAAGAAAACAGTTTCCACAAATAACTATACTTGACTAGATAAGGAAAACTGTAACCCTAAAGACTGTCTGGGTAGGCCCTCTTGTATGCTTACTTTTCAGCCAACTTCTAGAATGGAGCTCTGAGGAGGGTACCTAATGTCATCGCTGTTGAGTCCAATGTAGTCCACCTGATGACACAATTCATTCTTTGCGCACTTCTCCCATCCTCCTCTAACCTGTGCCTGTAGCCCTCTTTACATTGTCTTTGCCAATCTCGTTAGTGATTTTGAAAGTATAGTTTGAGGCCCAAGAGTGGGTGAGTGAATTTCAATTTATTGGTTCACTAGCAGTTTAGCTAGATTCAAATAGAAAATGTTGGCATATACCACATGTAGTAAAAGGGTAAGTACTATATTGTGAAACTCTGGCATACACACAGTACTGTGCTGAAATATGTACGGTGCAATACACACAGTGCACATATCACATATATGTGCTATGCTCATGTATTCAGAATATATATATGCAAGTGAATACAACACAACAGCCTGTGCCATCGGATCACCACCCCGACATCTTGTGATGCGGCGCTGCCAGTCCTGGAAGCAGTGCACACAAAGCTGCCATCAGTTTTCTGAACAGGGCGGCAACTGAACCTTACAGTCAGCCTATTCCCTTTTATTACAGTCTAGGAGCCCCCAAAATGCGTATTTTTAATTAGAATTTCAAGCTTCTCAGAAATGGAAATTTTGTTTTCTTTTTAAAAGGATGTGGGTGAAGGAGGTGGCTGCATGTGTCATATTCCACTTCTATAGTCAAAACTCTATATAAAAAAAAATTAGGGCCAGAACCAAGCACAGACCCCAGGCCCACAGCTGCAGCACTGCATTAACTTAATGCGTAGGAGTGAAATTGAGCATACAGACACCCTGACCTTTCTGTAATCAGCTCTAGTTGGGCAATTCCATTTGCATCTAAATTAGCACCAGAATCCTCCCTATAATGGCAGCTTTATGTGTATCCTGAAACATAAATTTCCCACTTGCTAATTGTGTGTCTATGTGTGTGTGCGTGTGTGAGAGAGAGAGAGAGAGACAGAGACAGAGACAGAGACAGAGAGACAGAGAGAGAGAGAGAGAGAGAGACACGAAAGAGAGACACGGAGAGAAAGACACGGAGAGAGACACGTGGGAAAGTCCCAGACCCTGGGAGCCAGGGACGATCCCCGCGGGGAAGAAGCTGGGATCGGTCCAAGCGCAGTGGGAGCGCGGCTGCCTCGGGCCCTCCCGCCTCCCGAGCCGGTGCAGCCCCCCGGCGACTCCCGACAGAGATCGGCTTGCTAGCGGCGGAGACGCCCGGCAATCCCACCTTTCGCGCGTGTCGGGCGAGCCGCGCGGAGGGCCACAAACGCCGCCGGAAGCGGAGAGAAGGATTTGCTGGGCCCTAGCGCCCTGAGAGCACGGACGCCTCGATCCCTCCCGCCTCCCGAGCCGGCGCAGCCCCCCGGCGACTCCCAACAGAGATCGGCTTGTTGGCGGCGGAGACGCCCGGCGGTCCCACGTTTCGCGCGTGTCGGGCGAGCCGCGCGG